>APFE030826276.1:4697-30818 GCA_000404065.3 Pinus taeda | reverse complement strand
CTACCCGTCTTAGTGGGACTAGCAGCTCCAAGTGGACACTAGATTTCCCGATAACAAAATGGCGACTCCGCTGGGGAGTGAATAGCTTGTTTGCTTGTCTATATTTGTTTGTTTTATAAACTTACAAACGGAGCTTGAATTCAAGCCAGCTAGCCTTCGAATTTCATTTGCTATGAAAGTGCAAAGTAGATCAATGCTGCTTCAGTCTATCTCCAGGTTTTGTTTATAAATTGAACAATCGGTTTGCAAACATTCTAATTGCCTTGGTGGTGGCTCTAGTAACCTCATTAGATCAACCCCTGTGATTTATATTTACTGAACATCACTTGCTCAGCCTAAGTCCCTCAACTGAGCTGCACACTATCATCAAGAACCAAGTTAAAGTCTCGTCCTAGTACCATCGCACCCTCTCTTCAAGGAAATTTGGATGCATCGCACCTCCCGTGTGCAATAGGTGGG
This sequence comes from Pinus taeda, assembly GCA_000404065.3. Taxonomy (NCBI): domain Eukaryota; kingdom Viridiplantae; phylum Streptophyta; class Pinopsida; order Pinales; family Pinaceae; genus Pinus; species Pinus taeda. The sequence continues at coordinate 30,359 of APFE030826276.1, read as the reverse complement.
ATCCATCACTCTCTTCAGCTCTATTTAGAAGTTTTGCCATCTATGATTAGTATACCACTATGGAAACCCTCTTCCTTTCCATCATTCTGCCTCCATTGTGCAAAGAAATGTGAATGTTTTTGTGTATTGTGTGCCATTTTCAGTTCTCTTTTACAAAGAGGTTGCATAATCGAACTATCGTTTCTTGATTTGGAAGCGTCGCAAGTGTCATTTTCAGTCATAGAAAAGAATCCTATTGTTCTTGATGGTTTATTATACTATTACTCTTGTATTTGATTTGAATTAGTAGTTTTTCAAGTGTCGAAAACAATTTTCTATTCGAAATCGCAAAGTGTCGTCATTATCTTCCTTTCGTTTTGAAGAGAAATTTGTTAGTGTTGTCGCTTTGAAAAGATAATTTAGATTTGTACTCAGCATTCTTCTTGTCATTCACACATTAAGAAAACAGAAAACAAATACATGCATGTGCATTTGCATTAAGACTGCTTGTTGGTTTGATTTAGGACAATGCATCTAGTGTGTGCTCTGTGCTTTGTGTTGAAATAGTTAGGATTTTCATTGCAAAAAGAAGATTAAACGATTGTTTATCATCTTAAATTGCATTCTAGGAATTATATATCTACATCATGCGGTGAACCTGAAAGGCAAATTTCTTAAGCAAGATCAACTGTAAAATAAATTCAATGAACATAAAAATGCTTTGTAACCTAATGCACAACAATTAGAAGTCTAGGTTAGAGACGTATTCTGGTGTCGTAAAGCCTAGTAACTATCGCTTTCATTACTGGTTGGGTGATTCCTCCTCTTTGAGACAACAAGTGCTAGTGTGGACATGAGCTCCCATGTACGGTCGAGTATATATTGGGAGACCACAATAGGCTATGTCCTTTATCCTTAGGAAGTCGTGTCTACCACCCTATCAATCGTAATGCACTGAACACAACATTCGGGAATATTGACTGTCGTACCGTAAAAAGTATTCTGCAGTTTTGTGATTGGTTTGGTAATCCCTCTATCTAGATTTCCAGAGTAGTCTCTTTCGTTCCTTTTTAGACTCCTTAAAGGAAAAGTTTTATCTAAGCACTTGTCACTTCAGGCTCATTAAAAATTGAAGGTGACTAGAGTCATCTTTTGTTTTCTCTCGACTCTTAAAAATTGAAAAAACAAGTTGTGTCAAGGCGTTTAAAATTCATTTAATTCGGAATCAGTTTCCCCTTTTATTTTGAGTTGATCTAGTAATCCGCAATCGTGGAAGAAAGTCAATCAAAATCCCATCGTTCGCGAAGGCTTACGAGTCAACCGTCGTTGACTCCAGAAATGAAACTATTCCGGACAAAGCGAACTCGTTTGACCGGATCGAAGTCCCCTAGTTTGGTTGGAGCAAGTACTTAGACACCCTCAGAGACTCTGGTTACTCTGAACATTTCTGGTATCCCTGCCTCTATAGAAGAAATTCCACAGCCACAAAATGACATTACAACTGATCCTAGTGTGACGGTAAACACCTCTATCCCCGAATCGGCTCCATCTACAACTAATTCGGAAGGTGTTACTCCCCAAACATTAGTCACTGTAGAACCTATACCTTCTTTGACACCAGAAATATTTCACGGACCTGATAGTCTACCTCTTCCGCATGGATTGATTGCCATAGAAGATATTGTGGAGGATCCTCCATCTAACGCTCCATCACAATTTGGAGCTAGGATCACTCTATATCCTTCTTCATCAGAAGTTAGTCTCCCGCCATAAGAAGTTCCTGAAGAATCGCTGAGGAATCTTTTGGATAGACTAAATATGTCTGAACAACCGTTGACATCTAGGACTGTGTCATCCCACACAGCAGCATCAAAACTTCCTGCTGCTACTCCGACAATGTTCGTCGGCGTACCATCTGTCCCAACTAGCTTTCAATCGCTGGATGGAGTCCATCCAGGGGCTGTTTCGACAGTATTGATTGTTCCCGTTTGTTCATCCGGAATAATATCTGGAATCTCTTATGTTGAGTCTCAACAAATTGATCCTTCATAGTGTCAATTTGGGCAATCCGGTCCCCAAAGGCAAATCATTCCTTTGAGCACTGGGTTACCGCCGTATGGAGGCCAGTATACCCTTTCATTGTCTCCTCCGGGAGAACAACCATATGAGAGTTCACAATAGAATTCACGGTATGCTGGAATTACATCTAGCGGTTGGGTGCTAATACTGCCTCAACAACCAAGAGTTGTATACTCGATGCAACAAAGTTTACATGTGTCAAATATCCCAATACGCTGCCTATCATGACGGTTTTGAAAGTACAAGAATTGCCTATTGTATGCCAACCTTAGGTTTCTCAGGTCATAATACAACAACCTCTTGTCCCTGTGATGCAACCACAATCACCGACTAGTGGAATGACCCAGGTTCAAATGGGGACCATTACCCCTCATCTTGGTCAAACAGTCAGTGCTGGACAACAACTCATGGCTTCACAACCATGGATGGTAAAATACCAACAACTGCAATTCCAACAAGCTTACCAAGGATCTGAGCAACGAGTCTTTACAAGTAATGGGTGGTACATTCAAAATGGTCAACATCAATCATATCATAATGGTCATGCCCATCAACCTTACCAAAGTTACCAGCATCAAATGCATTATGCTGGTATGCAAAGGCCAACTGCTCAGGCAATTCCATCTTATCCTGGGTATGCTTCACCGAGCCTAAATCAACAATTTCCTTTCGTGGCAAGTTTAGAGTTACCAGATCTAAATCGACTAAAGAATGATCCAATTGCTTATGTCCCTTGGTGGCCAGCAATTCCACATAAACTTCTGTAAGATATTCCTAAATTTAATGGAAATCTGGGTGAAGACCTGTCGAATCATGTGAGGACCTTTCATCTGTGGTGTTCATCAAACACTCTCAATGATGATTCGATCAGGCTTTGCCTTTTTCAGTGAACGTTAACTGGTCCAGCAACAAAATGGTATATAAAATTCCCTAGAGCTTCGTTTGATAACTTCGGTACCCTAGCCACAACCTTTTTAACCCATTTTCAGTTACCCATAAGGTATGAAACGAGAACAGAGCTTCTTACCAATTTCAAACAAACGACGGCCACTCACATATCCAATCATATTCATGACTGGTGACGTCATCGTAGAATGGTAAAAACATATGTTCCTAATCAGCTGTTGGCTGAATGGTTTGTTAAGTCATTGTTACCTTCTATTACAGAAGATGTGGCAAAGGTAGGAGTCATCACTGAAGAGCAAGTTATTGCTCGTGCACAATATCTAGACTTGATCTATACTCAGTTTGGCACGCTCTACAATAAAATCCCTAATACTCCTAGACTGGAATTTTCCGTTACTCCCCCTCCTAAATCAAACAAAGACTCTCATGTCGATGATGGCGTGATAGGTACGACTAGCACGAAAACCGTAGAGGCTACGTCAAAGAAGGCCCATACAGTTTCAAGTCAAAATTCAAATGAAGAAATTCTCGCCTCAAAAGTAAATGCCATGTCGACTGACAAAGGCAAAGAACCCAAGCAACGAGGAGGCAAGAAGAAAAGGAAAGGGAAGAAGAAGAAACAAGAGGAGTCGTCTTCTGAAAAATCTTCTGCAAACCCTTCTCGAGATAGGAAACCAAGTCATCCATGCTTTGTATGCGATGAGGATCATTGGACGAGAGATTGTCCATATAAAGCCGAGCTTAGAAAATTCTTTAAGAATTCAAAAACTTCAGCGGTATTAACTAATCTGTTTCCAAACCCGGGAACCAATCTGGTTGCTAGTGACAATGCTTCCCCATCCCAAGTGCTAATGTTGTCTGTTTCAAAGCAGCTAAATGATTCTTTGATATTAACAAGGAATAAAGATCACGGGAATCCACAGATGTCAAACAACAAGGATAATGATCAACCTAGTAGTTTGACAACAACTTCAACCGAAGTTGTGCCACCCATCACTCCTGAACTAATGATAAAACTGCCAAAGGGAGTAGTACACAAATTGACATTTAATCCTCGTGCCAGAGTGGCACAACATTATAATATAGTGGAGGATCTGGCCCAATCGTCGTCCGCTATGTCGACACTTGAGGTACTACAAAATTGCCTCTCCCAAAAGTAGGCTTTATTATCAGCAATAGGTGGGATTGACCCAACATATTCCAATATTGTGTCCTTTAATCACAGAGGATATGACCCTCAGTTACTAGCTCAACTAGCTTTCCTTATTCAAGTGAAAGCCCTCAACAAAACTGTTCATTGAACAATTATTGATGAGGGGGCATCTACATGTATTATGTCGATGATTTGCTGGAAAAATTTAGGCTCTCCACCCTTGTTGCAATTGTCAATGACATTAAAAGCATTTGATGGATGAACATACACCCCATACGGGATTTTAAGTAACTTCAAAGTCGAACTGGGGGGAAAATCAGTAGAAATTGATGTTGAAGTTATCGACGGAAACCTCGATTACAACATCCTACTGGGAAGACCCTGGATATATGCTATGGCTGCCGTTGTGTCGACCTACTTCAGGAAGATCACATTTCCCTTCCAAGGAGGAATTACAATCGTCAACCAACAAAATTTTCTCCCCAACAGTTCACAAGTTACGGGAAGCATTCTGATGATCCATGGAAGCCCTCAGTCACTTCAAAATATCGGAGTAGGCCTACTAAAATACACTACATTGATGGGGACTTTTGCCCTACCACCTCCAAACAATCTGGTGGAAGGGGCCATGGTGGGAACCTGCAATATGGTATCTTCTATATCTAAAAGATTCAAAAGATTCCCGGACATTTTGTCAGCATGGACCACCGCCATTTTAGAAATATTGTAGCAATCACTTTTCTTGGCCTAGGGGGCAAACCGAAATCAACGCTCATCAAGTGTTTGGATAGATAGGTCTAAGGAATATGGTACCTCTTCAGATCCTTGGTCGCATGTACATTCTACAGAGGAAGGAATCATTCGGTCAATGATGATAGGAGAGGCACCATGGGAAGATCACCACCATCATTCCCATCTTCCAAATTACAACGAATATTATTCTAGCAACCTTAATCATTCTTCAGTTTTTGATTTTCTATCAAATACTGTAAATATGGTGGATTCAGAGGACGGTTTTTATCTCGTGTCGACCTTGTTAAAAAATGAAACAAGGAGTCATGAGGATAGTTCTTTTACTGTGTCAACTTCATTAAAAAATGAAACAACTCCCTTTCCAAGTTGAGTCTTTCAAAGATCTCGGAGGTAAACCTTCATTCCAACCACCGTGTTGAATGTAATGAAGCTTGGGGGCATGCATCTAGATTTAAGTTATTATGTTGGGGGCATGCAAACTTATCACGAGCAATGTTACTGCAGGGTTCAATCTCACTAAAAAATAAACCCGCCACAAGCAGTATTACCGTAGGGTTCAAGCTCGTTAAAAAATAAACCCGCCACGAACAGTTTTACGCAAAGTTCAAGCTCGTTAAAAATTAAACCTAAGCAATGAGAAAATGTTTCCCCCAGAGTTTAAGCTCATTAAAAAATGAACCAATATCTAGTAAATAACCATTGTGAATGCATTATAATTAGCTTTTGAGCCTTGGTCATGTTCTCATCATCACCTCCACTCTGTTTTAGCCGATCATACGCCTCCATTTGATTGTTTACCCTTTTTGAGGAACATCTGCGACAAGTGATCTTGTTAGCCATCCTTCTGACACTGCCATGATTGGAAAATTCCAAACCTTACCTAGAATCAACTGCTACTCGAAATTATCACTTGTTCCTCAAAAAACGAGTCTCCTTTAAGCTTTTTTCATCTGACTCGTAAAATATGAAAAGATTTTCGAGCAATTGGACTCTCCAGCTCATTAAAGCTACCGGAAGTGATATCCGTCCTCTAGATTTTAATCTTTTTGGACCTGAGGGATTATTACACAAAAAGATTGAGCGCTTGTCCTGTTCGGCTCGTTAAAACTATCGAAAATTCATCCATTTCATATTGTTTTATACTTTTTTGGACTTAAGGGATTATATGACGAAAAAGGATTATTGGAGTTTCCTTTACGTCCCTTTTAGACTCTCTAAAATTGAAAAGGACTGAGTTATCTTTGTTCTTAAACTCGTTAACAAATAGCAACAAACTTGTCCATATAGATAAGAACGAGTTTCACTCTCGCTAGGCTCGTTAAAACATAGCGATGGGTTTTCCCGAAGGGAAAATTCTAGAACAAGCATATGTTATTCTCCTTAAGCTTGATAAAAATAAAGAGGTACTGGCCAGCAATGACTGGGAAAAAATTGGGAAGAAAACTTGAAGAAACTTTATTGGTAGCAAAGTCTCTCTTGAACATGACACTTTTACTCCATGTCTGAGTCGGGTTGGGTTATTCCATTCACCAGTCATATCACCATTGGTCCATCGTACCATCCATCTTTGGGGTTAACGCTACCAATCCATTTCAGTGTCACCGATATGTTCAAGAGAAGTTGCTCAGAGAATTCACCAACCCATCATGTGTCTCATCCGCTGCAATAAATTCATGCTCCATTCTTTCATGAATGCCACCCTGAAGCTTGTATCATCAGATTGTTTTCACCTCCACAAAATCATTTGCTCCGTTCCGGGTCATAGATGTGGGATTCATTAAGGTCCTCCTATGATGGGTCACTTCTCGTCGACATCAGCTCATTATCCGAGAGGTCAACCTAGGAACAACCCTTTCAGTACTTTGAATCTTGCATGCCTCAATGGCAAGTTTCTCACTTTCGGTGATAGGTTTACATCAATGGCCTTCGACCAAAAGATTTTACGTGGTGTTCGATGCTAAGTCCCATTTCCACACCACGTGAATTGTACTGTCATACCTTGAGGGTCATCATCATTGTCGGTGATTCCTCTCGTGCCTGTTAATAGCTTACATCATTGGCTAGTAATCAGGCGATGTCTTTCCATGTTTGACTCTAGAACATCTTTCACATGGATCGACTTGTACTCCGAGCGAAGATTGAACGGGTTTGAAGACCCCAGATCTAGTTTCATCCATCTGGGATACGATATATTCAGGGAAATAAATACATCAAATGTACATCATTGCCAAACAGATGATCATCTGAATTAAAGGATGATGACTTCATCCGAATCATTAGTATGCTACACAGACAGTTGTCTGTCCTATGTACATGGAAATGAATTTATAAAGCTGAGCATGGAAATGCCCGCCTGAGCTAGATCATGAAAATATTATGAAGATAATGTATTGTATTGTATCTTATTACAAGTCGCCTTCCAGCTCAAAAAACTTCGGATCCTCATGATAAAGCATTTCACCCGACATCAAAAGATTTACAACCTCATGCTTTAGGGGGCAACTGTTATAGACATATTTGGGGACTGCAACCCCAATCACATATGTCCATAAGATGAGGGATTCTAAGTCCCTAAAAGTGTTGTTTCATACCCTAAAGAAACAAGGTTAGCTGATTACATCATCTCCTAGAAGTTCTCCATGAAAAACTACTCAGAACTGGTCAAAACTGGATCATCTCACTTGCACCATGGTCAGGGTGAGATGCATCGCACCTACTACACACAGGAGGTATGATGCATACTGAAATTCCTTCTATAGGGTGTGATGAGCGAGAATAGACAAATGGCAGAGATATTTTGCTAAGTGGATGATCAAGGAATCTTATAGAAACTTCTCATATGACACTTGCCTCTCAGAATTCGCCCAGGGATGAGTAAGAGATCAATGAAATCTCCAAGTGGAGCCAAGAACTATCAAAGAGAGGACACTAATCAAAATCCTAGAAGCTGACTCACCCCCCGCAAACATCTATATATAGATCCCTCATCCTAGAGATCCAGAGGTTGGAGGCTGGAATCTTGTATTTTTGTAAGGAAGTGCTATTGGTTTCTTGGTGAAATATCATAGTGCTGGGTGATCTAAGCTTTTCATGAGGTGAAGAAGGGCTTTCATGCTGGGAGGATGACGCTGGGTCAGAACAATGGGTTGTAATCCTCTTTTCTATTCTTGATATTAATAAAGCTATTTAATTTTTCCTCCACATTCTTGTATGTTTGATGATATATGCATTTGTGTGGTAAATATATATCTGGTCCTATATTGTTTATGATTGTAGATCTCTGTTCTTCGATAGTATTATGCTGCTTTGATTCCACAGATGCTCTTTCAAGCTGGGTAGGTGAAGAAGGAGCAGCAAAGATCTGTCAGAAGGGAGAGGAACCAAGCGCAAGCCTGAGGTTGGTGTCCTTTGTTCCCCTCTTATCTACTTCTCATAATGGAAAGTGAAAGTAGTTTTGGTTTTTTTGTTTCTAATATATCTACCCATCTTAGTGGGACTAGTAGCTCCGAGTGGACTCTAGATTTCCTGATAACACATAGGCATGTATTCATAGGGAGGGGCCTACCTCAAATCTTATAGTACTCAGAGATATATTTCTAGTGAGGTATCATATGCACCAAATGGAGATCATATGACGAAGTTACAACCATGGGAAGTTGGCTTCCCAACTAACCCCAATGGGGCCCACAAACCTTTGGTGTTCCATCTCTAGGGTTATGTGTTTGGTTGTTTAGGGTTTCTCTTTATTTTCCAATAAGGCCCTTGAACCTCATTGTAACATAGTTTAAAGGCATGTAGCCGCCACATCTCTTCTCAAGGATAAGCTACCATCGCCTGAGCTAGTTTATTTCTATTCTGTATGTAAGCATATTTCAGTTCTCTAATGGTAATGAAATGAAGTTTCATTTCTATTTAATTTCTATGTTTATGTTTATATATTTATTTTGTTGCATTTCTGCATAAATCTAGATCATTTACACAGTTTGTTCCCATGATAAGTCAACCATCTACTACTTTGTATCTCTATCCCACTCCAACATACACTACAACACCACCAACTTAGGTGTTAACTACTCTTGGTTCAATGCCTAATCACAACAATTTGTGATTATGATGACAATTTATGTACATATGTGTGTAATTTCCATGATGGGACGTATGAATTTTCCTCTACAAATTGTTTGTCAATGATTATAACGTTAAATGGGCTAGCACTAGTCTATATCATCATCTTAAAATGACCTGACATATGAGAATTTACAATTTTTGTCATCATCACTTCACACTATCACATGGATGACCATTTCTACAGATTATATGCATGAATTTATGGAAGGTCATCCCCTCTACCTATCTTATAATTGATTGTGATAGAAAGTGAATAAAGGATAATTGATGGATCTTTGTTGATATGATACCCTAATTAAAAAAATTAGTTTGTTCACCTGTTCTCACAATCAATTATAGGCTAGGTAGAGGGGATGATCTACTATAAATTCATGCATACAATCTATAGAAGTGGTCATATATGAGATATTGTGAAGTGGTGATAACAGAAATGGTAAAATTTCATTTGTCGGGTCATTTTGAGATGGTGATGGCATGCCAGTGCTAGCACATTCAAGGTTATAATCCTTGATGGGCAATGTATGAAGGACAATTCATACATCCCATCATGGACATTACACTCATATGTACTTACATTGTCATCATAATCACAAACTGTTGTGAATTGAAAACTAATATATGTTATAGTTTTGTTAGACTAATATAGATTAGAAAATTCGGCCAATATATAGATTAGTTACAATAAATATAATAGAAAATATAGCAGCCATTCCAACAGTGTCAACTAGTGCACGAGGTAAAGAAAACTCTAATGTTATTTTTATTAATGAATAATAACAAAAGAATATCAATTTAACATTTCTTTCTTATTACAACTGATGATCCACCCCTCTACAACAACCTCAATAACTTCATGAGTACACGACCATGCCATCCAAAATAAAGAAAAATAAAAAGAAAGGATTATACTACTTATATCATTGGAAACATCATGTATCATATTATAAAAAAAATTGATGATAATTTGTTTTGACATGAAGTATTTTATGTCTATGATTAATGAATGAATGAATGAATGAATGTTTTCTATTTGTTTTTATTATGTATCTTAATGTCTTTATTTCAACTATTTCCTATGTAGTAGATAGATTGGGTACTGCAGAATTGAGAGTGATGTGGGGGGGACACAATGGGAGCTTCGACCTTAATGTGGTTGGCCCTGTTTAGTAGAGAATAAATTAGGATTTGCATAATCATGGAGAAAACAACCCTCATTCCAATTGAGGAACAACAAATTCAATTTTCACTTTGCTACTGTTTCATCGAGTGGAGAGATGTTTCCTCTAAGATTAAACTACTCCAACAATTTATTCTCGAAACCAAGAGGAGATCATTTAGGTATTCATGCACACAAGTCCTTTTAAATATTGTTTATTCATGCTATTAAATTTAATATTTGGTTAAATTTAATCTAAGTTTTCCTGATTGGTCTCGTGAATATTTGTAGGACAACTAGTCTCAATTCGAATGTTGAAGTGGAACACCTATCTGACACAAATAGATCAAAATGGTAAGGGTTTAGGTGAGACAACAAAACTTGTTTGTATTTGTGTTGTATGTCTTGGCTGAGTGGGAGTTACATAAAGGTTTATAAAAAATAACAAACTTTTCTAGGAAAAAAATTCATCTAGTATTTCTCTTTCTTTGACCATGTTGATGCCCTGAAAATCGTTGTATCAACATTGGGGGATAACCACCCAGTCCGGACCTTAATACAGCTCCTTTTCCATTTGGGATGGTGGCTCCGACTGGATATAATGGGACCAGTTTCCCAATAATGAATAAAAGGGGTGGATGAATGATAGTTTATCTAATCTAATGATAGGTGAATAACTTAGTCTATAAGCATAAATAAAAGAACTATTTCTAATCTCGGGAACTATTATTCTTTGGAAATGTAGCATTTGATGATCTCTGTCTATTGACAGGCATATAGATGACTCTATCAAATAAACATAGATATTTATTCATTCAAAGATTACTTTATTTAAATAGTTAAACAAAGTGATTAACACAATATTGCTACACTTATCATTTATATCATCGATACATACATGATTAGAAGAAAAGCACACTGTACACATCCAATAGTGGAATGAATAAAGAATGATGTTAAAACACATATATATATCCGATAATAGCAAGAGAGATCAAATGACAATTCATATAAAAAAAATGAGTTCAGAAATAGATAATAGTACCATATGAGCTGCTAATCACTCCCAATATCAATCGCTATTTGAAATTCTTCTTCCAACGCAGAAATACTTTCAAACAAAGACAGTAGTGCACATTCGCATAAAAGCTTCTTTGTCAAAATCAGAATCATTGGTCCAGTTTTATAAAAGAATATCCCTGAAGTACAATAGTCCAACTTCAGGTTTTAAGTCATATACAAAACTTTACGACCCTTTCTAAATACATGAAAGGGTCTATAAATACTAAACTAAACTAAATATCTATGAAACTGAAATCCTACTTAATTGGTATCAATTGATGTTAAATATCTCCTTCAGAGCAATCTGGCAGTCGGCGGCATGACTCATCATTCAGGCTGTTTTCCTTTAAACCTGAGCTCACTTATCGTAAGCATTGGCTCCACTTCGGGTGGTCTGTTGAGGTGAGAATTGAGTTGGGCGGCATAGGTGGCATCCTGAATATCGGGAATGATATACCCGATTGCATCTGTAAGGCATTTCAGGGCAGCTCTCTGGCTGTGCGGTTTGACTAAAAAGAACCAATAGGCGTCCCATGTCAAATTGTTAATTCCTGCGATTAATCTTCCATTTTTCTCTAGTTCTGGATAACATGACTGCTCCAATGTTTTAGCTGTTGTCAATTTGCCGGGAGTACATTGAGAGATCATGTTAGACAAGTAAAGAGTATTATTAACCAATTCAACCAAATTACTAGTGGTTGATTTGCATCTTGAAATTGCTCTTTCTGCCTTCATTAACTGAGACTGCCATTCTGTAAATAATATCTCTTTATGCGATTCTAAAATCCTTGGTAAATTAGCTGCCTGTCCCTGATCGGTATCTTGTCATTCAAGAAAATTGGTTAATGTTTCTTCGGCTTGATCCAAGTATGTTCTAGCTTTTTTTCGATTTCTCACTTATTGATGTCGGTAAAATCACATAATGGTTCCACCTGGGCGATTTGTTGACTTAAAAGCTTTATCTGATTTATCAATCCCTTGTTTATCTGTAATGCCTCTACTTTGAATTCATCTATCTATCGAAGTTTCTTTGTTTTCTCTAGCTGGGCTGATAGTTGAGCAATCTGCTCATCTTTTGACTTCAGCATTTGTTCATTCGATGATTTTATTGCGCCAATGCCTCAGATAGCTCTCTCTGCTTTTGAACTGCGCTGTCATCAATCCTTTGTTTCTCTTCCTGCAATTGTTTAGTCAATTGATCATTTATTTTTTGTTGTACTACCAATTGCTGTTCTGCCTGCTCTGCCTTTTACTGTGCTTCTGATAGTTGCGCTTGTAGTGAAAAGATCTCCTAGTCTTTTGTTTCCAATAAACTACTCACCTCTGATGCCTTGTCTATTGTCGCTGCCGAATAGGCCCCAGCATATTGTGATACTTTTGTTAGATCATCAGAGGGGTCAAATTCCTCTTTCCAAAGCACATTTCCCGTGACGGTTTGTTCTGGGAATAGGGAAGGTTGATCAGTCCTTCTCCTCTTCCTCTGTCGTTTCACCACAGATTTGTGTCTTGGGCTATAGAAGACATCTAAGGGAGGAATTTATTCTATCTGCAAAATAACCTGGTCGGAGGGATCCTTTGGGATTATCTCTACTTCTTTTGAAATGGGTAGGACGTTGGTTTCACCTGAAACCTGTTTTGAAGTTGCCTCTTGTGTATTAACCTCTTTTGATGTCTCGTCATCTTTAGAGCACTCAAGATTATCGATAATTGAATTGAATTGCTGCCATTCCTGGAGCAATTTCGGGTCAATTTGAGTATTTTCATTCACATTTATGCTACTTTGTTCCTACTCTTTCACCTGGGTCTCCTCTTGTCTTTTCATATGCACTTCTTCCTGTTCTTTTGATGTAACAGGAGGTTCCTTAATAAGTCGCTGCTCAGGCTCGCTTGATTCTGTTGTTGGGGTTGTCGCTAACAGATCTAGAGGCAGAGTTTGCAACCTCTGTTCTCTAAGTTTGTTGAATTCAACTAATCCTTCATCTTTGTATTCGATTATAGCCAGCGATTTAACTTGGTACATTGACTCGGCTGATGAGAATAGGTCTTCAAACTTATCTTCTATATGTTCAAACCTGGTCAATTTGGCCTGTTCAAGTGCATTATAGGCGACTTTGCGTGGATCAAATCGCCTACTAGGGAGAGTTTCCAGAGTTAATGACTTTATTTTTTCAGATTCTTTCTCTGCATGTTTGAAATCATGTAGAGTGTAGATACCACATCTCAGGGGAAAAGACGGCTAGACTTGCTTCTTATTCTTCTTTAGAGTTTGTGTAACTCCTTCGGAGATAATCTGATAGGCTATCTCCCTGGCCAGCAATTTATTAGGTATGTACAAAGGAAGAACGTGAGGTTTGGCTTGATTGCCGAAAATTCTGATATAAGTAAACTTTTCCTCCCCGAACCAACTTCCTATTGATGTCAAATCAATCCCTGCTTGGTAGGAAATCTTAGGGGCAGGCTTATTAAAGATAGAATGATGAATGGGTAACATAAAGCCATTGCAGATTTGGTATAAATGGTGCTTGTAGTAATTTTTCCACAACTTCTGATGGTATATGTGAATGGGCATGGGATCTTGTGAAGTCCACCTCCATCCGAGCACAGGAAATTCAGATTTAAAACATAAGATGTCTAGCATATAAGCACTATAGTAGAATGGGGGAATAAGCCTTTCAGTGATGCGGGATTTGGTTCTAAAATCAAGAACTGCGGTTGCTAGCTTATCAAACAGTATAGTTGCCCAATCCATTATTTCACCATTACATGCCGCTTCCATCAAGGGAACCATTTCTATAGTAAAATTAGCGAAATCATGTAACCCCCACAACCTACACATCGTTATCCCAGCATAGCAATAAGGAGAGCATAGAGAATCAACTGAGTAGTTACCCGAAGATTCATGCTTGTGTTTTGCCGGATTTTGCCTCCATTCTCGAATGGGCTTGGATTCAGTCTCATTCTCATCTCGGAATTTCTCCAGAAATGTCGTGTTGTACTTCTTCTCTGGCACAGGCAAATGATACATTTGCCTCAAATCATCAGCTTGAAATGAACCAAAGATTCTCCCTTCTCTGGTGCTAAAGGTTCTGTCTGTGATTGGGATTTCCTGAATTGCCCATCTCACTACATCCGTATATGGGAGAATTTGTTCCCGAGCTACTATCCGATGAAGGAAAGAGTTGGCTAAGTCCTTTAGAGTAGCATCAGATTTTCGAGTGCTATCTACTGAGGCTTGTACTACTATCTTCTCTGGTTCTTCGGCTTCAATCAAATTATAGGTACCTTGCCAAGTAGTTTTGCCGAGTCCTAGACATGTAGGATCTGATATCAATCTTTTCTTTTTCATTCCTGGATCAGCGATGAGTTGTCCTGTGGCTGGCGAAGTGGAAGCAATTGCAGTTTTCTTAGACTTCTTCCCCATTCTGCTTGAATTCGTTACTTCGGAAGAGTTCTGCACAGGAGTGAAAATGAACGTAATACAGAAAATTGATAGCGCAAAACCGAATATGAGCGAGATATATATATTGATCAATGCATGATGAATGATTAACTTAAGGTGGCCTCGGATACAATCTGTGAAAATATTTTTAGGCTTACTATTTCATTAAATGGTTGTTAAGACCTGTCAATCCTTTAAATGCCCATCATTTCGATTATTGGCCGAATGATTTGTTTAAGCGTGCCTTGGATTTTTTGGTGGTTGAGCGCAGATGAATGGCTGTTTGGAAGATAAGGCTTTTAATATGAATTAATCGTAATAAACCCGCTTTAAGATTTTTTGAAATTCAGGCTTTTGGCCTTATCGCAATCGGGCGTCGGGGAAATCTTAAATTTTTACATTGGTTGCATTTGGAATCCCCGATCGCTGATAGCGATATCACATCGCGTCGAGAGTATTAACTGGCCACTTTAAAAGCATGCATGGTAAATCGTCGATCGCCGATAGCGATATCACATCGCATCGGAGTGAAAAGGAATTTTATTGTGCCAACTTATTATTGCCGATATCCGATAGCCTATTGTGAATTGTCGCGTCGGAGAAAACCAATGGGTCTTTAAGTTATGCCTCCTTTGTCATTGTGATATGCGATCTTGCGATCGCTTTATCGCAATGATAAAAGATTAATCTATTATATATATATATATATATATATAATATATATATATATATATATATATATATCTAAGACCTTTTAATCGGTTTATCAAAAAGGTTTAGTAATGTTTTTGTTTTGTTTTCAGACCTTTTTGAGTAACACTAAGTTGATACCAATTAAAATCAAAAGGGACCCATTTCACATTATAGTTTTGAGAATAATAATGATATGAAATGGGGGGTTGTTGTAGGGCACAACAGACCATTGTATTTGTAGTTGAGTGAAAAACCATAAAATCTCATTTTTCATGCAGGGAAGTAGGAGAAATTGTTACTATATTAATTGGGCATAAGGAACTAGGATGATTTTTCTTCTATTTTATTAATTATTTATTGCATCTAACATCTTCTCCTTCCTTTGTTTTGTATTTACTTTCATTCGCATATTTGGATTTGAAATATTAACTAGGGTTGGAGTCATATACGCAAAAAAAACTCATCGAAGTAGTGCTCAAATTTAGCCCACCAAGCACTTCGTTACCATGTGCACAATTTAGTTTTGCGTTGAATTCTATTTCAAGCAGTTTTTATTTCTACATTTCTAATCTTCCAAGACCATAGATGTTGAGAAAAACTAGGGAAACCATAATTAGGGTTTCTTTTATAATTGTTTCTCTTGTTATAATGAAAATTCGTGTGATATAATGTTAGTTCGTCATCATCATTATTCTTTTGTTTTCATAATCAAGACAATGGAAATGAAGATCACAATGTAGAAAAGAACACTAGAAATGGGCTCCACGCCATGGAAAAACCCCTCCATAGCGGAAAAACCAAAAATATTATCTTCTTATAGAAATTCAAGGAAGACTTCCAAGACCTTTGATCAAGACAACTCACCAAGTGATAGGCCAACCACCTAAACAACAATGTTTCTATATATAACTCATTATGTTGCTCTTCTCTAGCTCGAAATCTAAATAGAGATAGCTTTATTCCCATACATGCGAGCTTGCCAAAAAAAGAATTGATGCACAAGCCAAACAAATATACCTTCTTGCTTTGCTCACTATCCTTCTCCTCTTTCTTGCTCTAAATTTTCCTCAAAAATCTTCAAGAGAGAGAATTACTTGTGTGAGTCAAATGAGGTAAAATAAATCTCCTTTATATAGTCTTTTGGTGGGGTTCAATTTCCTCTTGTGGGGCCAACTTGATTGGCTAGCCGACCACACTCAAGGAAAACATTTTCCCCTCAAAAACACTAAGTTATGTGAGATCAAAAAAGAACTAGAATAAAACCAACAATAGAATATGTTTTAGTATATGGTTTTTCTCTCCTATATTAATTTTCATTCTTTGACAAGGGACTTTAGTTTTGAATTACTCAACCTCCTTCAAGAGATAACTAACATAGTGAGTCAAAATTCACTATGCTTTAATAGGATTTCAATATTATTTCCATATAATGTTATTTTCCCATCCAAAAAAAATCCCATGGAGGTCTCATCTATTTGTAAAATATATAAGTTTAGCAATCTAACCCCTCTTAAAAAAATTATATTTTCCAATTTCCTAAAATTAGTCATTTTTAACCACCTTGTGTAATCCTTTTTTCAATGTAATTTTTTAAAAAAGTATTAGGCAACATCCCTATGTGTCACCTTTTGGATATTTCCAAATAAATATTCTTCCTAATTACTGAATTAAATAATAATATATTAATTTTCTCTGCAAAAGTGGGTAATTTTTAAGTTAATTAATATAAACAAGTCTACTAACATTTGTACTAGTTTAAGTAGAATTTGGAAGGATTAGTGTTGGGGAGCAGGGATTACATACCAATAATGAATTTCCTATATCATAACTATGAAATAAGGACTCCATCCCCTTAATCCCATTACTCTTACTATGGAGGTATTCAACTCACATATTTTACAAAGTGGGACTCCTTTTGTTTTTCAATGCATCCTAATTATGTTCCACACCCATATATTGTCAAGCTATCAAGGCTTTGACCTATGCCTTACACATTCATGAACCCAAACATATCAAATAGATTGAGGAATAGCATATCATCTTTACACTTCAATTTATTTGGATCACAAATTATGGTTTGTGGATATTGTGATCATACTCCCACCTTGGGGT
Source organism: Pinus taeda (assembly GCA_000404065.3). Lineage (NCBI taxonomy): Eukaryota > Viridiplantae > Streptophyta > Pinopsida > Pinales > Pinaceae > Pinus > Pinus taeda. The sequence goes on along the minus strand of APFE030826276.1, from coordinate 12,899 downwards.
TCTCCCCATCAATTATAATCACATGATTGGTTCTTGCATCATAAATATTAGTGTATTTGTGTAATAATACTAGTGTGTATAAATTCATGTACCGCATCAACATGCCATCAAATAATACTATGGTTATTTATCATGATTCCACATTGTGCAATTAACTGCACCAAGGAGTTTTATAGGTATCCTCATCTTTCCATAGCTCACACTCACTTAACATAACTATTAATTAGTTCTAAAATTGTGATTAAAATGACACCATCTATGTATCTAAGTCATAAATCATTAATTCATAAAGTAAAAATATTGTCATCATCATTACATTGAAATACTTAACTCAATAAGTAGGAATACAAAATACTTCTCCTTGTCATATGCATAGATAAAAAATTAATATTTTGACCGTAGAACTTATAAACCAACCATATATTAACCTCATAATCCCATACAAAAAAATAGTTAAAGAAGAAGAGGAATTATATCTACAATTCAAATGTATAATACATCTAATAGAAATATCAAGTACTCCATGTGTCTATGTTGTGTTTGTTGTGGTGTATGTAAATGATAGAAAGGCCTTAGTTATTTTATGAGATAAGGTAGGCAAAGAGTGGATAAGAAAATATTATGTAGTTATTCTTTTTTGCTTGTAATGTATACTAACTAAATAGTAATTGAAAATAAATTCAAATGAGAAAAAACTCAATGGTTGGGGGGGAGGAGAAAAAAAGTTCTTTATTTACCATTGGAAATACAAAAGAATAAAAAATATATCACTCAAGGGGAGTCTTAGCAAAGTAGTTTCTAATATCTCTGTATGGGAGAGTGCTTTTCTTCCTCCAATGGTTCTCTTTGATTTTACAGAAATCCAGCAACATCTCCCATTCTAAAAAGAAAAGTTGAGGGGAAAATTGGGCATCATGAGACTAAGGTAACTCAAATATGGTAAATGGTGTTAAAATTCATAGTGGTATTTTGAGAAATTTTTTCTTCAACAATTCACCATATTGAAAAAATGTTTATCCCACATGTATCATGGTATTTCCTTTACTTTCACTCTCTAATATCTAATAGAGGTGAAGAAGATTCTAGAGTGTCTGTAAGAATGAAATGTAATGATCTTTAATACTTATGTGGGGGTATAACCTTTTATGGTTGGGAGTTTAACTAGAGGTAAAGAAACTACTTCTGTGGATGTTTCCCCACTCTGGGGTTTTACCACATGTATTTCACATAGGAGATTAGTCCATGTAGATCTATTATATGTTTACACATATTTATAAAATATAACATGGTATCAAAACAAATTATCAAGCTCTAGCTCCTTGAATAATTTTTTCGTTGCACTGTTTACATCATACTTCAGTAGATATATGTTTTTTGGCTTCCCCCTCTTATAGATTTGCATTCAAATGTAAACAAGGACATGAGTTTTCATTGGATTTGAGCATGTTTTTCTGTTTTAGGCCATTTTGTTCACAATTCTAACTTTATTGTTGGCACCAAAATAGGGAAATCAAACAAGACCAACTATTCAATCGCCAAATTTGCCTTGCATTTGACCAAAATTTAATTAATTTTCCTAGCCTAGGATAGGCACCCTTTCTTTAATCCTAACATTTTTGTGCATATTTAGGTTTGGTAATTACCAATATTTTATTTTTTACTAGGTCTATGTTTTGTTTTGAACCTCATAACTTTTGAACCGGGAAACCATTTTGGGTGATTTTTCTTCTTCGGTCCATTTTTTATCGATCTAATTTATTAGCAATTTACCACTCATATCCTAGCATTGTATGGACCTGTATGAACATGTGCAGTGTCATACAACTAGGTATGGCCATCATTTCTTTGCAATCAAATTTTTTCTCAAAAAATTCAAAGTTTTATCTACAATCTCACTCATTTTTTTCTGATTTCTAAGGTTGATTTTCTCTTGGGGATGAATTTCTCTTTTCTTGAACCAGGTATGGGCTATATGGACTCTAATTTGTAGTGTAAAACTCCATTTCTTATTTTTTTGGCAGATTTTCCTATTGTACGACTGGTTTCCTTGCTATTGGGCAAACCCATCTACTTTATGGATGTAATTTCTCAATGTATAGATCATATTTGAGATGTGAAAATTAGATTTGTAGTATTTGTAATTATACTTGTGGGTTCTCTTACATCAACTATGTACAACAAATTTGTCTTTTTGCGATGTTGATAGTACCCAAATGAAAATTTCTCTCTATCTACTAGCATGTAATAAGAAAAATTGTAGAGATTCAATATCATTGTATTAATTAGGCAATTTCTCTTAAACATCATGGCCACCTTCATTCAATCCTATGACCTACCACCCCTGATTGGCCTTTTCCAAAACATACAGACTTAGATATAGGAGTATTTTGTTGCTATGAATTTGAATTTGGTGATTTTTACCAACATTGGACCATTTTTTATGATCTCTCCAATTCTTTGTAGATGCCTTATCTATTTGCAGTGATCTCTTCAATTATTTGTAGGTAGAGAAGAGTTATTTTGATGTGATCTCTCATCTACTTTGCAAATATAGATTTTTTGGAATTCTTTGTTTCTAAGCACTTGAATTACGTCATAGAAGTTTCTTTAGATCTGATAGATGAATAGTATATTTTTTCCCTAGAGTAATGGGGCTTTAATTCTCACCTTCTTATTACAATTATGATAGCTGATTAGATGCATCCTTCATTGGATTGTAGCATTGGTTTAGTGGTTGCATGCATAATGCTTCATCTTTGATAATTTGTTTGGTTACCAACACTATGTGGGGTATTTCACTTACATATTGAAGATCAAATACAAATTGTTGAACACGAGTACATTTATGTGTGTTTTTAGCACTAGTATTGGTACTTCTCTCATATTTATTCAACTATATATGATGGTGACGGCACTAAAAATTATTTAGGGGTGTTTCTTATTACTGGTGATTGTGTTTATACTTCTTTAGAAGTGTTGTTTTGTTACTAGAGATACCATTCAGACTTCTTCAAGAGTGTTTCTTGCTACTAGTAATAATTTTCAAACTTCTTCCAGTGTTTTTGTACCATGGTTGGTTAGCCTTTGTAGTCATAACAACTTAAGGGGAAATTTTGTGTTATTTGTTTTCCTCCAAGATAAGTTTACATGGGGGTGTTGGAACCAAAGGTTCCTTGAGTAGCTAAAGAAGTAGTGTGGCTCTAACTACTTCAAAATTTTCCCAATAAGATAATATGTGCAAATTAATGTGCTTGCTTACAATTTATTATATCACTCCAAGACCAAACACATTGATCTTTATACTCTTTTGAGAGATAGCTAATGGTATTTTTCTTCTCCAAGACCAAACACATTGATCTTGATACTCATTTGAGGTCCAGTAGTTGATGGTGTTTTTTGTCTCTAATACCAAACACATTGATCTTGAAATTTATTCAAGATATGGTAGACGATGGTGTTTTTGTCTCTAAGGCCAAACATATTGATCTTGATACTCATTCAATATCTGATAACGTTTGGTATTTATGTCTTTAGAACCGAAAAAATTGAGATTGATATGCATTCAATATATGGTAGTTGATAATGCTTTTTTTGTCTCAGATATTATCCTATTGAATAGAAAGTTGTAGATATATTCACCAAATCCATGACAATGATGAAGTTTCTCCAACTTCATAATTTCTTGAGGATGCAAAGTTTTTTCATCAAGGGGTGATATTAATTAATGGAATATTCCTCTTATGATTATATCCTTTTAGTTATCATTAAGGGAAAGGTTAGAAAGTGAAAATATTAATGATTTCCTAGTGGTCTTTTGACCAAGTTATTCTTCAACAACTCACCATATTGTAAAAAGGTTTTATCCCAAATATATCAAGGGATTTTTTCCTTTCACTCTCTAACATATAATAGAGGTGAAGGAGACTCTATTGAGAGTGTGAGGTAAGAAAACATGCAGCAATGGAGTTTGATGTATAGATATGTAATGTCCTCCAATGAATATTTGGGGGTGTAGCCTTATATGATTTGAATTTTATCTACAGAATAAAAGAGATAATTACATGAATGTTTCTCCAAACTAGGGATTTAGCATATAAATTCCTTTGTCCCTCTTTTTTCTTTGTTGTTTGATTTCCTACATTTTCTTATGCTTTCTTAGGATATTGTACCAAGTAGATATTTGGTATATGTTTATGCATATTTATCAAATCTAAAATGGTATCAATGTTTATCTACAAAATAAAGAAGCAATGTGGTTTTAGTTGGTTCAGAAAGCTAAGATATAGAAATCATGGGACTTGCTTACAATTTAGTATATCACTCCAAGAACAAACACATTTATCTTGATACTCTTTCAAGATCTAGATGATGGTGGTTTTTGTATTGAGTATTGTCTTACTATATAGCAAGCTATGATATATTCACCAAATCTAACATAGTGATAATGTTTCTCTAACTTTTTAACATGTCGGGGATACATGAAGTGGATTAAAGTTAGATGATAACCTATTCTCTATGATGTGTTATGGTTAGGACAGAGTTTTAGAGCTAAAATGGATTTTTCTTTTTATGGAAAAGGGGTCAGGGAGAGATTAGAAATGAGGAGAACCATTACTAGAAGAGAGTAGGCCACCTATAGGAAAACCATGGAGCCTGCAAGGTGGAATTATAACCAAGCTTGTTGTATTCATTGAAGTAATAAAAAGCCTAAAAGTAATGGAGATTGAGATAAAAGATCCATTAAATTATATATTTTCTAATTTATAGACTTTCGTCGAATATTTAATGGCATGGGCTAGCCATCGAATATTCGACTCCTATCAATTGGTCTAATCATCTAATAATTGATGTAAAAAATGACAGAAAGAAGCATCGATCATTTGACACTCCAATCAGACATAACTCTTCTTCGTCAAGTATCCAACGCATCACCATCGACTTGTGTGCCCCAAATTGATGGAATGACATGTCTTATATTATAAAACTCCATTGAACTAATTCAACTTGGTGTCGGTTATCCAGTGTTGATATGTCGAACACACTTCTCAAGATAAACAAAAGGAAGCATTGAAGCTATAACACTCACGTCACATAATTTAGTTAGACCATCGATTATAAAACACCTAAACGTTGGTTTTTCCCATCGGACCAGACTAAATAATTGTCGAATCCGATGACAAACTTTCATAATTTTTCATGTCTAGGGTGACAAAACACAATGCAGGACCTGTCGGATATTCAATGTTTCGTGCGTCGAATATTTCATGAGTTATAGGCTTGCAAAAATGACTTCAAAACATCAGACATTGTATGACAATTTCAACCTTTTTCATGTCAAATAATCAACATATGTATCGTCAAATATCTGACATTAACTAAACTCTCAACCATTCAACATACTGTCTACAATAAGTTGACGAGAACCAATGAGTCGGATAACCAACACCAATAATTTTCATATTCAATTAATAGTCGTTGGATTTTGTCCCCATTTTTACTAGTGAGAGATACATCAAATCGAGCATATTTCCCTGGTGAACTCCATTACTATTTATGAAGAAGAATGGTTGAACATTGAGATTGTGCCACACTATGCATCGACTACAAGAATTTAAAAAAAGTCATGATAAAAAATGATTAACCCTTTTCTAGGTTTGATGAATTATTTGATCAACTCAAAGGAGTTGCAACAGTTTAGAAGATAGAATTAAGGTTTGGGTATAATCATGTATGAATTAAGGAATAAGGCATTCAAAAGGCAACCTTCAGAACTAGAAATGGGCATTATCAATATTTGGTGATGCCATTCAGACTCACCAATGCGCCAAAAACATTATGTGTCTAATTGATATGATTAAGAATATTAGTTTGTTGTGCTAAGATCCTCCTCAGGTTAGAAACAAAATTTTATCCATGTGCTTAAGGATTCATGAGTTTTGCAAGTGAAAAAATGAGTTTTTATGTTAATTTTATGAGAAATTTTAACATAAATAAGAGATTGAACAACATCATAAAAATTTATAAAACATCACCAAAAGCACATCACAATAGGAACATGATGAAGGAGTTCACCCCTCCTGGGCTACGTCTCCTTGGTCCAACTTCCAATGGCTTGGGCCTCTTTATTATGCCCAAAATGTGTAAAAATATGTGTTTACAATGCTCAAATACTTCTGAAACCTACTCCCATGAGTCCAAAATGTCAAAAAATGGCTACCTAGCCTCCTTCTGCACCTAGTTTAGTTGAAAACTAGAGAAGTGATGGCCTCTCCTAGTTTCTCCACTATTCTCTCTACATTTTCCCCAAAATCTAGTAACAAACCTACAAATTTGCCAAAAATTCTTCTATCGGAGCAGCAAATTCCCCAATTTTTGGGTGGATTTGCTGAACTACTATCTGGCCCATTAAATACTGCCATCAGTTACAATAAATTCCAATACGTGGTCAAATGGCGTGGTTTGGAAGGGCGATTTGGAGACCGCCAAATCTGGTGGCTAGTTTAACCATCGATGGCAAGGGTTCAAATGCCAGAGACCATTGGTGGTTAGGCATTGGTGTTCAACGGGGTAGTCAGTGGGGTAGTCACATTAACTGCATCAAGGCATGTTCACATGAAACAATTCTCGGGACCATCAGGTGAAGGCCTAGCGGTTATCCCGACTCGCGCTCCCGATGAACATCAACATAAACGCATTCCACCATATGGTTAAGACCAATGGTGTAAGCGATGTGGTAAGGCATTGTGTCGTGCATTGGGAGGTTCCGGTTTGAATCTCATGGCCTCCTCTCGGTCATTGAACAAACTTTTAGTGGCCTCTAGGGCAGCCACATGGCGGCCTCCAGCTGGGCCATGTGTCAGCCCGTGGTTGGCCAATATTCCAACCAATAAAACCATAAATTTTTTACCAATTGGAGTCTGCCACTTGGCATGATCTAACTCACCATCAATAAACCCATTCAGCACCATGTTATCGTGCCGTATTAGCGCCACCTAGGCAGCTCAGTTAGTGCCACATTAGCACTACGGACTGTTGACTATTCTGTCCAGTTTTTTTAAATTTGCGTGTTTGACAAAATCGACAAAACTCATTTCTGAAGTCATACAGAGTTTGTTTCGCAAGAAATGAGTTCCTCTAGATTTAGGATGATGAGCACTACATGGTCATTAAGGTTCCACACCATTCTAATGAATTTGATTTTTGAGCATAATTCTGAGCACCTGATCATTCCTCCCCACTGGAAGCCTTTTGGACCACAAAATATCACTTTCAGCTATTCAGCAGGTGAGGGTATAGTTTCCTCACCTTTCTAATCTCTATCCATTTTGATTTTGAAGGATTTGTTCCCTTGAGCCCCACTCCAAGATAGTCGAGACTTCCTGTTTTCGACGTCCTTGTTCTTCTGTCAAATATAGTGTCTTGCTGAAGCTCATCAAGGAATTATGGAGATAAGTCTTCAATAGATGGAATTTGAATATTCTCTCCTTGATCTTTGAACAAAGAAGGATCATACAACCTTAAGCTCTCAACATTAACAACAACATACATTTGCATATATGGAGGCAAATCCAACCTGAAGGCATTGTTACCAATCTTTTCCAAAATTCTGAATGGGTCATATCTAATTTGTTTTAGCTTTTTACCTTCTCCATGGAGCCTCTCTTTGCTAATGTGAATCCAAACTTGATCACCAACTTGGAACTTGTGATCTACACGATTCTTATTGTGCCTTGCTTTGTACTTGCCTTGGCTCTTTTCAAGTTGTTCTTGAACTCTTTCGTGTACCAATTGGATTTGTTCAATTAACTTTCTTTGTTTGTCTAGGTCACTATGACCATCAATAGCAACATCTTTGCCAAAAATTAAATCGAAAGGAGATTTAGGTAAGTATCCCAAACATTCCTCAAATGGTGATATTTGGGTTGAAGAGTGCTTGGCTCATTGTAAGTGGTGAGCTCCAGTATTGTAGCAATAATGCTACAACTCCTGAGGCTTCCCGTCTCTCATTTTATCAACTCGGTTGTTCGTACAAACTTGGAAGCGACGGTGCTATATGCACAAGTACTAGCTCTTGTCGCAGCTGTCACTTGGTCAGCTGGCACAAGTCCGCTAGGGCTCAAGCCAACTTCTATAGGCTTACAGAAGAAGCTTTATCAATGATGGACGAAAGCTAGCTCCAAGGAGACTAAGCTAATTGACAAA
>APFE030826272.1:0-13327 GCA_000404065.3 Pinus taeda | reverse complement strand
AAACAAACTTACAAGACATTTCCCCCATGACTTCCACTCCACATAGCCTGAATTAGTCTCCCTCTTAGCCCAGTCATCATGTTTTATTATTTACATTGATACATATAAATTTGCATTTTAATGTTTACAACATTATTCAAAGGAGCGTGATGATGGGGTTGTTACATAGGTCTACGTCTAGACTTGTTCTTATATTACCATACTCTTGCTTCAACATACATGCTCACACCAAATGTTCTCATGTCACTTCATCACAACCAACATACTGATATGATTTTTGTCTACCTTCGCTTTGATCTTTACCTCTACATTTTCTTGTTGAGCCAATTATCTCATGCCATCCCCATGTGGGTTGTTCATGCATTGCTCTTGACCCCTTTGCAGATTGACTAAACACTGTAGTTCTTCCTTGACGAGTTAGAAACTTCTCTTCTTGAGTTTTTCATTTGGCTCTAATACCACTTGTTATAAAAATGAGAGAGATTAAAATATAATAGGTACACATAGCAAGAATACACATAAAAATTGGATACCATGATTTACCCTGGAAAACCCCAACTAGAGAAAAAACATCTCTAGTTGACTTAAACATAGTTAACTGATCCAATACCTTGCTCCCTACCAAGTGAGCCTTCCACTCAACTTTGGGCCATTACAATGGAGAATACCCATGGGTTTTAAAGGATTTAACTACATGTAATACCATAAGTTCAATACCATGAGTCACCAATACTAGGTGCTTGAGACCACCATTATTGAATTAACAACCTTGAGTCTTTCACCAAGTCGAGTTATCTAACATTTTTTGTTGAAATTTGTAATAAGTAATAGAAATTTTACCCATTGATGGGACATAGTAAAAACTTGAGCTACAACATTTTCTCTGTGTTTATCGAATTCATGAAGAGACTCATCTAGAAACATATTTTTTTAAAATGGAAATATGGGATTATATGACCACAATATATGTAAAGGACAAATAAGGGTCTCTTTTGGAAGTTACTTAGGAAAATGTTGTTCCATTACTATCATCTACAACTACATGAGGCAAGGTTACTATTCCACATATTGTAGGATCACATATGGATGCAATGTGCACCACTTTATTGTGGAAATTTCAAGAATTTATTCAAAAAACAAATTTAGAAAAAATTATCTCAATACTTGAGGTTCTTTAGATTTGTTTCTTGCTAGCCTTGTGGTTGAATCTAAAATTAATTACAACATATATTTTACTTATGTCCAACCAAAATAACTAGGTAGCTCAATAAAACAACCATCAAAATAATGCACTTCAATGGGAGAATATTCACAATGTTGAGAGCTTAATCCCCTTTACAAATCAGATTTGAAAAATACTTTATGACAACATATTTATGGCAACCCTAAATCCATGCCTTCAGTTGTTAAATCACTTCATAGGTTTGCTAATTGTTCATGATAAATTAACACAACAAATATCCCTAGAAGTTACTCATAAACATGAGAAACTAAGTTTGATTTTTTAGACATGCAATGCACAATATTTGGACAACAAAGGTACACTTCATATTTCAACATAATGAAAATTGAAGTACATTCCATTAAGTCATCACGATCCAGTGAAACATGTCCTATCTACTTATCCTAGGTTAGGAAACTCCAATTGCATCCAAACCCTAGTTAGGGCATCCACCATCAACAATAAGCCCTAACCAACAATCATTAACTAGCAATACATCCCACCAAGCTACTCCTAGCTACTCCAAAGGCTTAACTACAAGTTGGCATGAAAACCAACAAATCCATCCTTGATCTACTACTTGCATCATACAAGTCTTCTAAGAGATTCTCCAAGCTTGCATCACATAAACTTTTGATCTTCTTCACTCCTCTAATGCTCATGTCTTACATTAGGGTTTACATTACTAAAACAATATGATTTCTTATATCATATGATTATAAGGAGAGAAATCCTAGCACTAGCTTCCAAACTTCTTATTCATCCTATGCTTTGCATCCCACAATCCCTAGGTCTTCTTCTCTTGGAATTCACAAGCACTAAAACCTCTAGATTATGTTACAATGGAATATTACAATTACATAAACCTAATCTCCAAGTCTTCTTCAAACTAAGTTTCATACCAAGCTCCAAGACTCTTTTACTCCTCTAGCACTCCATGTTGTTTGTTTAGGGTTTAGATCACACACAATTTAGACCTTCTTATGCATCACGCAAGTGATAAAACCAAAACTCATCCCTATTATTAACATAAACTCTAAATTTACACTCTATAAAACCTCCAAAACAAAAAACAAAAAAGATAAAAATAAAAAATAAAAAAAAATACATATAATTAATGACTAAGGCTCTTTCCTCTTTTTTATATAGAATAAGTGAGAAAGGACAACATAAAACATGAACTATGTACATAAGCCACGATGAGGCAAAACCATATTAAATGCTTTACAATGCAAAAATAAGAAGTGTCACACTTAGGTTTAGCCCAATCCCAAGGTGGTGCATCTGCCAATCATGATGTCGCTTTAGGCCCAACACCCCTCCTCCCACTATTTTCTTCATTAACCTGCCTTCAAAGAGAAATTCATAATTGGTCTCATAGGTCCGTCTTAGTCCTTATCCTTTCCACAACAAGAGTTATCAAACTCCTCGAAGTGTTAGGCTCTTTGTTCCTCACAGCTACCTCGAATTTCGGTCGCAACACACTGAGGGCATATGCAAGATCCCGTTGATCGGTATGTATGTTTGATGGGTTGAATGACCATGTCAACTTTCATTGATTCAATAGCAATTTTCCATTGAGTCAAGGCCAAAGACCCTTGATCTTCTAGAATTATACATGACTCTATTTTCACTACACTCATTTTCGTCGAACAACTATGATGAGACAAATCAAGATACATACATACTGCAAATTCACCTAGGTACAATTCCTCATGTTCATGATTTTGTCAAAGGTACATCAAAGTTCCATATACAATGCTCATGCTCATAGAAGAACCTCATCATACTTTGGAGGAATTATAAGCAACAAAACCATGAATTGATCACTCACATTGAAAGAAAATCTATAAAACCAGCATAGATCCATCTTAAATACGGATCTAACATGAGCGTGTAAATGTTTTTATGAGCCGACATCATTTAAACGTTTTGTATAATTATTATTTATTTTTAGATTTAGATTTTTCATCGATCACGGGTAAACAACATTACTCATCATATTGAACTGTAAAATGAACCTCTCAACTCAATAAATAAGTGTTCACAATAACTATGTAAATTAATGAACCATTTCGAATATGTCGCAATAATATTATATGTTTTCATAGACATGTTTTCCTTTTACAACTTATATCAAATTTTACCACCCTTTTTTCCTTCCTCAAAATAAAGGTTTACATGGTTAATACTATGTTTTGGAAAATTATAATTTTCGAGGCAAGTTTTAAGGGATTTTGAACCCAAAAAAAATAATTTGCCGTGCTATGGTGGTGACTATTTGGATTTGTCAGACCAACGTTTACAAAGTGTAATGATTGCCTTTTAAACAACATGCATGTCGTTGAAATATAGTGGTGAGTATTCCCGCCTGTCACGCGGGTGACCCGGGTTCGATCCCCGGCAGCGGCGCTTTTTAGCTTTTCAGCCATTATCTACACACGCAAAGAATGTGTATAAATTTTGTTTCGAAAATTGCATTAACCACATATCATATCACATATAATTAACCACATTTTGTATCATATATATGTGGTAGAAGCTATCTGCACAGGAGTTGTCTATAATGCGACTTTTTGGAGATTCCGGTGACGGAATCCGGCGGAAGAAATGAGGTTAAATCTTGATTTTTAGCAGTTAAAATGGTTTTTTAACTGCATATTTGGATTCAACGCCTTGGAAAACCCCTGGGAGCCATTGATTGTGCAAAAACTAGCTATCAAACTTGGAATTTAAATGAATTGCTGCCGGATTTTGACCGGAAAAATCCACCGGAAAGGCTTTTAAAAAGTCGCGTTATAGACTACTGCATCTGCACACACAGAGAATGTGTATTTATTTCGAATTGCATTAACCATATGTGTGGAAGAAGTTCAAAATTAATGTTTCCAAAAAGTGAAATTGGGTGGGTGTGAAATATAGGTAAGAAAACTAAATTTTTTGATTTGAAAGAATTTAGCTTTATTCTTATATATCCACAACCACGTTATTTTTCTAAACCTACAAAATTAATCTCAAATCAAAAAATAGCCAAGACTATGTTACATTTATGGCATATAATGATGAGAAAAATCCAACACGTGTGAGATAAAGATGGTTATGGACATAAAGTTAGCCCTAAGTTTTTTGAATTGAAAGGCCGGAAAGGATGTGAGTTGAGCGTTTAATTAAAAAATTAATTATTTGGTGATTTAGGTTAGGAAATTAATTTTTAAAGGTTTAAAGATGGTTATAGAGATAAAGTTAGCCCTAAGTTTTTTGAATTGAAAGGCCGGAAAGGATGTGAGTTGAGTTTTTAATTAAAAAATGATTTGGTGATTTAGGTTTAGGAAATTATTTTTTTAAAGTTTAGAAAACTAATGTAGTTGTGGATATACAAAAAAAATAGCCAAGACTATGTTACGTTTATGGCATATAATGATGAGAAAAATCCAACACCCATGAGATAAAGATTGTTATAGAGATCAAGCTAGGCACTTGATATGGTGGTGCTTTTAAGAATTTTAATCAACAAGATGTAAATACAAATGCAAGACTTATTTTTTATATTTATAGATCGAAAATACATTTACATGAATATGCATGAATGCAACATCACCTAGTTTAGGTTATCTAAAAAAAATTGTAGATTTCCTAATTCATAAATATAACCCTATACTAAATAGTAAATATGCCAATTGTAGAAGGAGGTTGTCATGGTAAATTGTAGATTTCCTAATTCAATGTATAAGACCATAAATATAACCCTATACTAAATAGTAAACATGCCAATTGTAGGAGGAGGTTGGTCATAGTCATGGGTTAAATTTGACGAGTAATTACCCATATTTTTCTTATTTAATCATCAAATATTGACCATTTCAAAATGTGCACATCACTAATGAAGGTTACTTAATTTTTCTAACAGTCAATTTGATATGTGAGTTATATATTATGGTGTAATTTAGTCACACCATGTGATCCTACATTGTATACACTTAACCATAAATCATGAACATTGAAGGCTAAAGCTTAAAGGTTGAGACTCCACACACCATGTCCACAACCATGAGCCATTGATATTCTATATAAAGCACTAACTGATTTTTTTGTTTATGTAGGTAAAATGATTGTTTTTCATTTGATTTTGAGAGGTCTATGTAATTTCTTTAGTGCTTGCACATAGGCGATAGATATCAATTTTTATAAAATGGGTTTATTTATTAATTTGATAGGAAACAAATCTATTTTGTGGTTGCATATGGAAATCTTAAATGTGTGGTTATCAAGGCTATTATGCTTTAGATACATTCACACAATCTAAACACAACTAGGTTTGTTCCTTTTAAGTGTTTGTGTGTCCGCACATGTCCACACCTATGAGCCATTGATATTCTATATAAAGCACTAACTGATTTTTTTGTTTATGTAGCTAAAACGATTGTTTTTCGTTTGATTTTGAGAGGTCTATGTAATTTCTTTAGTGCTTGCACATAGGCGATAGATATCAGTGTTTATAAAATGGGTTTATTTATTAATTTGATAGGAAACAAATATATTTTGCGGTTGCATATGGAAATCTTAAATGTGTGGTTATCAAGGCTATTATGCTTTAGATACATTCACACAATCTAAACACAACTAGGTTTGTTCCTTTTAAGTGTTTGTGTGTCCGCACATGTCCACACCCATGAGCCATTGATATTCTATATAAAGCACTAACTAATTTTTTTGTTTATGTAGGTAAAACGATTGTTTTTCGTTTGATTTTGAGAGGTCTATATAATTTCTTTAGTGCTTGCACATAGGCGATAGATATCAGTTTTTATAAAATGGGTTTATTTATTAATTTGATAGGAAACAAATCTATTTTGTGGTTGCATATGGAAATCTTAAATGTGTGGTTATCAAGGCTATTATGCTTTAGATACATTCACACAATCTAAACACAATTAGGTTTGTTCTTTTTAAGTGTTTGTGTGTCCACTAGAAAGCTCTGTTTCTTCTTCCTTATCCTAAGATTATGTAGAAATTAATGTGTATATTCAAAACTCATGAAATTTACTAAATCACAAGACTCGAAGCTACTCTACTGATCTGTGAAATTTAATTCACAATCTAGAACACAAATCATAGACATGCAAAAGGAAACATCACGCATGCACAAAGATTTATCTAGGGGAAAGCAACTGCTCAAAACCCTTACTATCTATATTGCATTAATCAAATAATATAGAAAAAATACAATGCATGTTTAAGCATGAACACACCCTGCAAGTGTATAGTCTATCCCTCTACTTGACTGACTGAACCTAGTCAACACTTAGCCAATTTCAAGCCTTCCCAAGCTCTTATTTCCTTGTGTTTTTCCCTTGGGAAATTTCTCCTATTTTTTAGGAATTGTGCAATAGCCTTAGGTCAAACTCTAACTGCATGCACCACTAGTACACATGGGAATATGCTAAACTAATGTACACTACCTTTGAATCTCCATCTCAACTGAGTAACTCAAATTCTCTGCATGGAATAATTATTTTGGGTTGATTGATTAGTTAATTGGTTTATCACTGAGTGTGGTTGAAGTTCCACCTTCACAACTTGACCTCCACTAGTTCTTCTGACAGTTAGAATTAATTAAAATGACAATAACTAAAATTAACTAAAATAGATTGCTACAAACTAGTAATCAATCATATAGAATTGAACTCAAACTTCCCACTGAGTTAACTGAGTGACAAGTGCCATGCCACCTCAATTAACTACCTCCCACTGAAATAGAAATTTGAATTTTAATCTAGTTTGACCTTAAAACTAGATAAACTAGATTTGCTTGTCTAGTTTGAAAAAGGCAAAGTCAAAACTAGATAAACTAGATTTTCTTGTTGCATTTTCAATAGATTATGAATTCTTTATAATCCATGCCTACATATTATTATTGCTTGAAATGTTAGAATCCTCCCCAATTCTTATTTAAATGTGGACCCAAACTTGTTTTATTATTTACAAGGTTCTTCTTAACTCCAACTCATCAAATTGAAATAAACAAAGATCAATTGTCCCTCTTTAAATTACATTATAGTTAATGATTTTGACCAAGCTACTTGAAAACTTTTCAAGAATGGTTTAGCATAGCGTGTAAAACCTTTGAAATTATGTAAATAGTGACGATACGTGATTGCACCAAATCATTGGCTAGTTTGGCATTAAGAATGAACATGGTTGAATATGTTTGATCTTTTTAAAGTAATATAAAATATATACATATATGATATCACCTCGTTGGAGCTTATTTTATGGTCAAGCTAGAATTTTAAAAAAAAAAATACTGACTAGAAAACACAAAACGTATATTAACAAAAAGATGCATTTACGTTTACAACAAAAAATAGCAAAAGCATATAACACATTATTTCTATATGATGAGTGAAAATTAAAATCAAACGTCATGTGCAGGTAGCATTGGCAATTTCAAAAGGAAACTCGTCATAAAAGAATTACTTGACGAGTAGCAGTGTTGGTCAAATTTATACCTTGATGATCATGTTGGTCAAATTTATACCTTGACTTGATAATCATGTTGGTCAAATTTATACCTTGATGGTTATTAAGGGTCTTCTGAGAACTTGTAGTAAGAGGATCAACATCAACATCAATGCACTCAATAATGTCCCAATTGGGGGATTCTCATCAACTTTAATATTATTACAACATATAAATCATATCAACTCTTGCTTAGACAAGGCTTACCTTCAACTCTCACTCTAATCCTCTTGCTCATTTGCCAACCTCTTCCCAAGTTATCATTCTTCAAACGAATTTTCTTGAGCCTAACTTATAAATTTTGTAGTTTACTCCAACTTATTAGAAATTTGAAATCTCATGCCTTAGAAATCAACTTAAAAGCAAACTCTTGTCTGTGGAAGCAAATCAACTTTCTATATTCTTCTTCCTTACGAATTTTATCATTTAACCTTTATTTGAATTTTAGTTTATCTCCTTCATTCTTATAAATGCATGTAGTTGATGGAACATCAATTCATCTTTTTCCATACCTTTTATAAGGGGATGGCCTTCCATATCGTTACTTCTAGAACTATGTAAGGAAATTTAAGTCCATTTTAGGTAGTCATCTAATAAAGTATAAATTAGGAGATTTGGCATATAGGGTATATATTTGGGTGTTAATTCCATCTTCCTTGTGCGCATTCAAGAAATGAGGATAAATTCATTTATAAATAAGCTTCTATTGGTAGTTCTAAGAATTCAATTTTCTTCTAAATTAGATATTTATTGAATTATCATTAATAAAAAAAATTATAAATAAAAAAAGATGGTAGAGGTCAATTCAACACATGGCTTTCGGAAGCAATCTTGCATTAAATTATTTAATGTGATTCTCAAAGGATCTCTTTGAAAACAAAGCTAAGCAAAGTTAATGACCGACTTCAATAAAATTTGTCACTAAATCTTTTCACTAGAAATATGATAAAATGTATAAAACTAATGAGATTCAACTAGAGGTCAACATATCAAAAAGAAGAGAGAGAGAGAGATTGTGACACCATCCTAATGTTATTTTACACTAATTGTAAAGGGTAACTGTAGGAGGTCATCCAACTTTCTTATGCGACAACAAGCTCTAACAAGGACCAAGTCCTGAGAAAGATCATGCAAACTTTTGTATGACCACTGACGATGACTCTTAATGAATAAGGTTAGGGTTTGGGTTAAAGCCTATTTGCATATTATCATTTTAATGTTTATGAATAAAAGGATTAGTTAACAAATCAAAATAGAAAAATAAAGCATATTGATATTCTCAAGTGATTAAGTGTATAAGCATCAACACGTAACATATATGACTATTTCATTAAATTTGAATTTATTTTAAACTAAGGCTCTCTAAACATGGTCAAAATTAGTGTTTTCAAAAGTGAATCTATGAAGATGTTTTCACTTTTTGTTTTGCTATCACGAAATAGGAAAATAGAATTAAGGATTTGTAGTGGTTTCCACAAGTTGTAATAGAAAAATTAAGTTTATGAATAAAAGGATTAGATCACAAACAATCAAGATAAAAAAATAAAGCATATTGATGAGTGCATAAGCATCAACATATAACATATATGACTATTTCGTTAAATTTGGATTTATTTTAAAGAAAAATAGTGTTTTAAAAGTGTGAATATCAAATTCAAAAAATGCAAAACTAAATTATGGAAGGGTGAATTTATGAAGATGTTTTTCATTTTTTTGGTAAGAGAAAGGAGAAAATAGCCTATGAGTGAACCTTTATCTAGTTACTTTTCTATCACTTGAGAAATAGAAAAATAACCTAATCAAGGATTTGAGTGGCCTCTCTCTCTCTCTCTCTCTCTCTCTCTCTCTCTCTCTCTCTCTCTGTGTGTATATATATACACACACACACACACTTGTGAATCGCAAAAAATATGTTTAGTTTATGTGAGTGCACTTGTGCTTGAACAAAAATGTCTACGTTATAGACTCTTTATATTTAATACCATTATTTTGCCATTCACTTCATTCTTTCCAACTTTATTATCAAGTAGTACAATGTTTTACATGATGTTTTAGATTTTGAGTTGGTATAGTTGAGGAATCAAACATAGCTTTGCACAATGTATTACATGATGTTTTAAATTTTGAGTTGGTATAGTTGAGGAATCAAGCATATCTTTTCACTTGTTAAGTTACAGTCTCCTAAAATGAGCTTTGGAACAAAATTGATTCATAATAAGCAATAATTTGGAACTACTAAGTTATTAGAGTTTTGTCCATAACTTGCAAACTTAACCTTAAGCATAAAAGGTGTTCTTGTTGCCTAAATATTTCCCCCTTCTTCCATTTTTATATTAGGGATGTTAACTTACCTTCTAAACTAGTAATTTTAACTAACTCAAATTCAACAATGATTTAGACTTGAAGCTTTATAAAATGCTTTTATATACATAACGCTATACAACCATTCCCTTGCCTACTCTTTATCGAGGTACAATAAGTACAATGTGTTTGACATAATTATTATTACCTTCACATAATATCATATTTAATCAAATAGACAACTATACATGTTTCCATTAGATGATCATGACAAGCATGCCTCATAGAGAGAGAAAAACAAAATCCTTTTGATATTTGACCATTACCACAAACAAGAACTTAAGGTTTTTACAAAATCCATATTGTGAAACTTAACGCCAAATTCATAAATGGAGCATCAATTTCACAAAACTCTACTTAATCCCATTTGATGTAATCTTAAATATTAAAAAAAATATCTTACTTTAGTTTGAATCTTAATGTGTGACTTCCCACATACAAATAAAACTCATAGACAATTCATTACACCTTGAGCTTGTGAACACAAGGATGGCAAGTTTTTGGAATTCTTCTCCTTACAACCTAGAATTCATCCCCTCCTTTGGCATCCTCCCCACAAACCAATTGTTTGGTTTTTGCTTAACAATGATGACAATTTTTTGGAATTCTTCTTCCTACAACCTAGAATTCGTCCCCTCCTTTGGCATCCTCCCCACAAACCAATTGTGCAGTTTTTGCTCAGGAAGAATAAAATTCTCAGTTACTACAACACCATGACAAGGCAAAGAGCTAAGGCTTGTTGAGGAACAACATATTATAAGCATATGGAAAGCTTGCACACCAGACAAAACAAGATATTGCAGGAGAAAAGGGATGTCTCTCGAACATTAAAAAAGCCCATGAAACTATGGAATGGGTTTTAGATATACAAGATATTGCAGGGGAAAATGGATGTCTCTCAAACATTGAAAAAGCCCATGAAACTGTGGAATGGATTTTAGATATGGGTCATACTAGAGGGGGTTCAACCAATATATGGGGGTGATATGTATTGTTGAACAAAAATGTAGCTAGGGTAAAATTTCACTTGATGACCTCCAACTCACAATGAAAAGGTCATAAACACTCCCAAAGGGTAAAAATATTTAGACTTTTGAACTATGAAACAATTTTGGTTTTACAAATAATTAATAAATGTTTGCTTAAAAAAAGCACATTAGCGATAACCCATTATAATAAATAATACAAAATACCAATTTTAAATCTTCAAAGTAGTTTAAAATATAAATTTTGAATTAGTGCTAATATTTTTTTGTACTATGAATTATTAAAAGCTAAATTTTAAGTTTATGGTATAGATATTTTGGTTGGAAATGTTTTTAAATTTGAATTTAAAAATATATTATAAGATATTTTTATTAAATTTTATTAATTTTAGGGACGACAAATTAAAATTTGAATTTAAAATATATTATAAAATATTTTTATTAAAATTTTATTAATTTAGGGATGACAAAAGGGAGGATCACAATTAAATTTGAATTTAAAAATATATTAAATTATTTTTATTATTAAAATTTTATTAATTTTAGGGATGACAAAAAGGGGAGGATCACAAATTAAATTTGAATTTAAAAAATATATTATAAGATATTTTTATTAAAATTTTATTAATTTTAGGGATGACAAAAGGGGCGAATGGGTGTTCTATGTTGGAGAATATTCATGGGAAGCTTATGCCCTCTATTAGGGGATTAAATTAATGAAAAATATTTAAAAATCAATGGCCAAATCTGACACTACCCTACTCTTTAGAGCTAAATGAATTGACATTGCAAATTGCATGACATGTAAATTTTGTTTTTTACATATGTCAATTTTGTAAAGTATATGACATTGCAGATTTGTTTTTTAGGTATGTCAATTTTGTAAAGTATATAGATGAGCTCTTAGCTAAAAAAACAAATTTAGAGCATACTTATAACTATATATTACATGTATTAAAACATTTTAATTTTGAATTTAAATTTATGTTAATAACATATCTATTGTTTTTATTGAATATATCTGATTATATAAAAATTCAATTTAAAAATATAATCTTAATTATATTTTTTAAATAATATTATTAATGATTTCAAAATCTTAAAGGTTTGTGTATAAAAAAATTACAATGAAAATTTAAATGCTTTTTGCTTAAAAAAATACAATACAATTTTAAATTTAATAACCTTTAATGAAATCCCAATGTCAATTTTAAATTCAATAATATTTTAAATTTTGAAAAACTTTAAAAGGAAAATTTTGAATTTGGATTTATATTATAACATTTTTATCACAATCATGACAGGATTAAAATCTCATTAAACATAAATACTCAACTTTCCATTCTTAATGTAATATACATTCATTCTTTCCATTCTTAATGTAATATACATTCATTCTTAATGCATTCGCTCATTAAGTTCTCATTCTGCATTATTGCTTTACTTTTTACTGCTCATTAAGTTCTCATTCTGCATTATTGCTTTACTTTTTACTTTTCATTAGTAGGCCGCATTTTGCATTATTGTTTTATTTTTTATTTTTCGTGTTTTTTATTAATTTAAAAACAAAAAAAAAAACAGTGAGAAATTCAACTCTCAAAAAAAGTTTATTGGAGCTAGTATTTTGTGGAGGATGACGAATTCACATCAACTTCTGTGTGAAAGTTCTTATTGTTCAATTAAGGATTAATGACCAATTCACATCAACCTCTGTGTGAAAGAGAGTTCATCAACTTCTGTGTGAAAGTTCTTATTGTTCAATTAAGGATTAATGACCAATTCACATCAACCTCTGTGTGAAAGAGAGTTCATGGGAGCTAACATTTCGTGGGACAAACTCACCAACTCACCAACTCACATCAACTTCACCAACTCACATCAACTTCAGTGTAAAAGAGAGTTCATTGGAGTTAGCATTTCGTGGGACAAACTCACCAACTCTCAACTTCTGTGTGAAAGAGAGTTCATTGGAGCTAACATTTCGTGGGACAAACTCACCAACTCTCATCAACTTCTGTGTGAAAGAGAGTTCATTGGAGCTAGCATTTGGTGGGACAAACTCACCAACTCTCAAGTTCTGTGTGAAAGAGAGTTCATTGGAGCTAGCATTTGGTGGGACAAACTCACCAACTCACATCAACTTCGGTGTGAAAGAGAGTTCATTGGAGCTAGCATTTTGTGGAACAACCTCACCAACTCACATCAACTTCGGTGTGAAAGGAGCTAGCATTTCATGGGA
>APFE030826269.1:0-16108 GCA_000404065.3 Pinus taeda | reverse complement strand
CCACCTCTTGGACTCCAAAGAACCATTTGGATCTTTTTGCATATAATTGTTTCTCCTCCAATAGTTGTAGCACCCTATCAACATGTTCAACATGATCCTTCCAAGACTTGTTGTAGATTAGTATATCATCAAAAAATACTAACACAAATTTTCTAAGGAATAGTTTGAAAATTGAATTCATCAAACCTTGAAATGTTGAGGGTGCATTGGTAAGGCCAAAAGGCATGACCAAAAATTCATAATGACCCTCATGAGTTCTAAATTGTGTTTTCGAAATGTCTTCAGTCTTCATTCTGATTTGATGATATCCTGAACGAAGATCCAACTTGGTGAAGTAAATTGATCCATGCAATTCATCCAGTATTTCATCAATGACTGGAATGGGAAACTTATCTTTAATAGTGAGCTTGTTGAGCTCCCTATAATCTGGACACATGCGCCATGATCCATCGTTCTTGTGCACCAATACTATTGGAGCAGAGAAAGAACTTTGACTCTGTTGAATTATACCAGCCTCTAGCATTTCTGCAACCATACGTTCAATTTCACTCTTTTGGGCATAGGGATATCTGTACGGCCTGATGTTTGGAGGAACACTTCCTGGAATCAGATGAATAGCATGATCATGATCACGAATAGGTGGGAGACCTTTGGGAGTCTCAAATACCTTGGAATGATTGTCCAATACTATTTGGAGATCTGGAGAAATAGATGATTCCAATGTGGAAACATCTAGCGAACATAATTGTGCAATTACACCTTTTCGTTCCTTTTTTAGAAGCTTTGTCATACCATTAGAGTTGATTATCTTTTCTGGTTTCCCTGCAATGCCTCTTAATACAACTTCCTTTCCTTCCATAGAGAATTTCATGAAAAGTTCTTGAAAATTAAAAGCTATTGTACCCAAGGATTGTAGCCATTGGACTCCTAGTACAACATCAGCACCTCCCATTGGAATGGAAAGCATTGGGCTAGTCAATACATATTCTCCCATGGATAGCTTGACATTATGGCATTTTCCAGAGCAATTTATTGTTCCTCCATTTGCAATCATCACTTGACACTCTGGTGCTGGATATAGGAAGCAATTCAATTCTTTTGCTACCTTACAATGAATAAAATTGTGGGTACTTCCTGAATCAATCAACACTATTACCTTTTTCTTCTTGATTTGTCCTTCTATCTTGATGGTTTGAGGAGTGGTAATTCCCACCAATGCATTACAAGATATGGTTGGATTCATTTCTTCTTTATCTAGGCTTTGTTCCTGGAGTATATCCTCTCTTTTGACCTTTCTTGCTTCTTTTCTTCTTCCTCTTCACAATCTATGTAGAATAATTTCTTCTCAACACACTTATGACCTTTAGTGTATTTGCTATCACAACTGTAACAAAGCCCTTTTGCTCTATTTTTCTCCAATTGTTGTGGTGTCAACCTTATAGGTTGTGGAAGACTAGCGACAACACCACTTCTGTCTTTATAGATGTGAGTGGTATGGTTCCTGGTTGCCATAATTTTGCTTTCCATTTTTCTTGCTAACCTGAATGCCTCCTCTAATGAATCAGGTTCCCAAAGGCAAACATCATGTTGGATATTATCCTTTAAAGACCCTATGAACATAGAAATCCTATGATCCTCTAGAATATCTTTTACCCTTATGTTAAATTTTTGGAACTCCTCAATGTGCTCCATTATTGAACCCTTTTGTTTGAGACTTATCAATTGCATAAAAAAAGTGTTGCTTTTTGTATCCTCATAATGTGCTATCAATTCTTCCGTAAAAATTCCCCAAGCAATAAATTGTTTACGAGAGAAAAGCCATTGATACCATACAAACTGATTTGGTTCCAAATATAAAGTTGCCATACGTACCTTTTGTGTGTTTTTCACATTATTGAGATCGAAAAATTGCTCCATCTGTAATATCCATGTTGCAGGATCCTTGCCATCAAACTTCCTCATATTGATTTTTGGAATATGGTGGGTCTTCGATCCAATGTTAGAGTCTATGGAATCATAATTAACATTTCTTTTGTTCTCATCATGAGTTTCCTTTACTACCCTTTCACCCTTAGTGACCCTTTCTTGTAGCAACTTATTCATATTTATCTTCAATTCTTCCATGTCTGTCTTCAAATCTATCTTCAAATCATCCATCTTAGCTTCCACGTAATTCATCTTAGCTTCCACATCATTCATCTTAGCTTCTACACCTTTCTTTAAATAGTCCATGTTAGATTCTGTTCCTTTTTGTGCAACTGACACTTGTTGCACTTGGTCTCGTAATTTTGATATATCATGTTGCATTTCTTCCACTTCTTCATGAGTCATGCTAGAGCTTTCAGGTTGCCTACTAGGTGTTTCCATTTTCTTTCTTCAGGGCATCAATTACTGATAATAATGCTTCATTATGCCCTTTGAATTCCTTCAAAATAATTTCTCAAACCAGGCTTAAGCAAACATTTTAAAAAAAATATACACACCTTTTTTCACTTTGTAGGAGCTCGATATTGCCTTTGATGTATCTCTATAATTTTGGATCATCCAGTTCTGAAATTGTGACTTGCTGTAGCCCTCTGTGTCCTCTTTCCAATGCTACCAGTTTGACCCCAACTGGATTCTCAAATGAAGAGTTATGCCAAATCTCCCACAGTGACCTGATTATATACTTATTCAGTAGAGCGAAATTGTACAATGTGCCACAAGTCACTATTTCTACCTTTGACTCTAAAAGATATATACACAAAAACTACAGTCTGTCCTCTTTATGTAACTTCTTACGAAATTTCAATCCAATGCTAAGAGAGAAAGTTATGACGAGTTTCCCCAAGTCACCTGTTTGGAATGTAATTCAGGAGTCTGATAAAAGACCAACTTCCTCAGATCATATCTCCGCAAATATAGCGCAACACGCTCTGAAATTTGGACCCGAGATTTAGCATGATGTCTTCTCAAATGGGTTTTTCTTTCAAGTTTTGAAACGTCGCAGAAAAAAAGTTATAGCGAAAATGCCACGATGACCTGTTTGGAGCAGCGAAACCCTAGAATCCAAGCTCTCATACCAAATGTTATGAAACCAGCTCAAGAAAAGATAGAAAAGACAGATCAACGCCTTAGAATTTGGCCTCTTAAAGGGGGCACCTCCTTTACATTACATAAAATGAACAATTCTTGGATGATTCAAATGAAAATACCTCCTCTCTATATATAGGAGTCTAAGGGGTCATAACATAATCAGAGCCTACGTAACAATAATAATGTAAGGGCACAATAATAAAAATAGTGGGCTTTCTATGGGGCACAATAGTAACAATATGGCACTAACATGGGTACATCAATATAATAAGTGGGTTGTACTAATAATAATAAGGGGTTACACTAGTAGTATAGGGGCCTAACATATTCCTACAAGCACACACAAACCTCTAGATGCATAATGCAAGGTTTTATTTTCAATTCCCTTAATGTTTAGATGAACTAAAGAAAACTAAATGCACATACAGTCAATCAATATTTTTCGCAAGAAACAAAGGCTTTATGATAGTTCCTTTTCGAAAGAAATGAAGACTTTATGACACTTCCTTTTCATAAAAGATTAATTGAATATAAGCTAACTTTGAGGAGAAATACAACTTGATTTTAGAACCACAAGAGTCATTGATCTTTTAGCAAACAAAAACAGAAGCAACTTTGGAAAAATCAAGCCAAAGGTGGGTTTTTTCGCCTAAGAGGTATTAGCGCAAGCTAGAGTGAGAGAAAGTGTGCTGAAATGCACTATCTCTAAGGTAGGGGCTACTCTACAACGCACTATGTCAAGACCAACACTACGCTGGTGCGAGAGAGTCAAATCAAGAGACATTCAAGCACAATTTTTGACTAAAAATACTTCAAAAAGACTGAAATAAGATCAATAAAGGCAAGCAAAGTCTACTAGGGTGTAATATGATGAAGGTGAGCCACCAAGAATGACAGTTGTTCCCCATTATGGTCACCAATTTGTTATATGGAATTTGCATCTACAGATAAACACATTTTCCCTAGGTGGGTGACTACAACTAGAACAACAAAAAGAAAGTAGTTTAAGCTTTTCCTATAGTAGATAGATGAGATGGAAAAACTTACTTGTAGTTTTTTGCTTCCTTGATCTCTCTTGAATTGCTCCCGTCACTCCCACTTGAACTAAATCCACTCAAAAGGTATTTGTATCAAGAGAAACAAAAATAAGAAATGATCAAAGCATACATGATCTATCTATTATAAAAAAATGGAATCGAAGACATTGAAAGACATAATCATCATAGATATGAACAATAATATGAGAAAAGGAACAAACTCTTTATTAATGTAGAAGGAAGAGTATCACCCAATATAGTTTGATTTTGTGCCACTCCTCCAACTTCAGTCCAATCCTCGTCACATCAAAAGCACCCCAATCTAGCAGCATAACATGGCTTGATATGAACTCTGTTCTCAAACCAATAGAGTTTCCTTATAAACTTCAGATTCTAGCCCACTGATCACTATGATGAGTGCTCAATTTATAGGAAATGGAGGTGGTTTTGTCATAAATGAGGGTATTGAATGGCCTTCCAAACTTGGAGCTAGTTTCCATGGAGCAAGGGTTGATAGGATAGGAGTTTAATGGATCCTTATCCTATCCAATTTCAAGCTCATAGGAGGAGATAAGAGATGGGTTCCTTCTAGAATCATCTAGAGTCAAGGAATATTACCAAAACCCTATGAAAATTTCGCTCAATGTCGCCCAACATAGGTCAAAGAGGGCCTAAGTGCACTGCATTGTAGGCCAAAATGGGCTTGTCTGCTCTGCAAACACATTTACCCTTGACGAAGGCTGCGTTGGTGTCCCAAGGAGGCATCTCAGTAAGGCTTTAGGCCAAGAACT
Organism: Pinus taeda; assembly: GCA_000404065.3. Classification (NCBI taxonomy): domain Eukaryota; kingdom Viridiplantae; phylum Streptophyta; class Pinopsida; order Pinales; family Pinaceae; genus Pinus; species Pinus taeda. The sequence goes on along the minus strand of APFE030826269.1, from coordinate 11,205 downwards.
TTTCATAGAAGGAAGCATTTAATGTGATGACTTGTCTAGGGCATGTAACAACTGAATTAGGGTTTGATGAGCTCTAATTGTACTAATTTGAAAGTCAGGAGTGATATGCCCAAATAGACCTATAACAAGTGGCCACCTTATGATTCCTTACATAGAAGCCGCAACCTTATCCCTTTTCCTCTTGTCTTCTCCAAGCCCCATTAGCACTAGAAATGCCACCATACATGCTTTTATCTAGATACAGAGCTAGTTAAACTTGTGGTTGTTGGTGATATTGACCCATCAAAGTCCAAAGACAAAGAAGAAGTTTCCAAAATTGAAAAAATACATAGATTTATCAAAGATTATAACCTAAATGTTCAGTTCTGATGGATATGTGCGCAGAAGAATAGAGTATAGAATGGTGAGCTATACTACTACATTTGTGACACAAGATGTCACTTTATACAGGTTAGTCTTTGCCCTAGTCAAATGCTAGTTATGTCTGATGAAGGATCTATAATTTCACCTAGAGTAGCCATGTCCTTTTTACTACTCAATATGAATGAAATATGTAACTAGGTGAGGGTTCTATAACTGAATTTAATGATGCTAAGTACACATTATGTCTAATATAGTTGAGATATGTCACCGGGTAAAGCTTATAAATAAAAAAACAAAAAAAATGTTGAATCCAACACTCCCACAAAAAATAAACATTAAATAATATAATAATAATAATACATATATATATATATATTATTATATATTATATATATATATATATATATATATATATATTATATATATATTGTTATGCTCTTGACCTGCGAGAAGATGCCAGAATACCAAATATACGAAGAAATACAACCCAGAACATAGTAAAAAATGAGAAATAACAAGAAGTATTTTATTATTGAGAAGTGAAAGCAATGTTCACATGCCTCTTCGAGGGGGCAACCTCCAGTAGAGCAAAGCTTGATTACAAAATCAGACACGACGCTCCTCAATGGGGAGTCTCTATACTTTATATAGGATTCATACATGAAATACCATGGGTCAGTACCATGGTTCTCTTAATACCATCTATATAATACCATGGCTCATTTGCAACTAACTATGGTCCCTTTCTTTAAATGTGGGTCAACCACTTACAATTATTAATATGGGCTTTATTGACTCTTTAACTAACTATAACTATGACTCGACTCTATTACATAAATAAGGGGGTTAGGGTTGGACCCTAACATGCCCTCCCCCATAAAAATAGCCTTGTCCTCAAGGTTGAATCTGTGGAAACTATTAATGAATAGTGGTTGATTCCCAGGTAACATCTTCTAGAGAGGTGTCTTTCCACTTGACAAGGACTTCCTTGATCGTGCGGCTATGCAAATGTCATTCTCGCATGTCGAGGACCTATTCAGGTTGGAGCTAGAGTGAACATTCTTCATCCAATTTAGGTAGACTAGTTTGAATTCTGCAATTGTTCCCCACCACTTTCTTGAGGCATGATACATGGAAAATGGGATGGATTTTTGCATTTGGGGGCAAGGCTAGCTTGTAGGCTACTTTTCCAATGCATTGAATTATTTGATAAGGTCCATAGAATTTTGGAGATAATTTATGATGGCCCTTGTCTTTGAGTGATGTTTGCTTGTATGGTTGTAGCCTCAAGAATACCTGGTCCCCTTCTTGAAATGTGCGTTCTGAATTATGTTGGTCTGCCTATTGCTTCATGTGATTTTGAGCTTGATGGAGATCATCTTTGAGATGGGATAGCATGTTTGCATGGTTCTATAGGAGTTAATCCACTGCTTGCACCTTAGAGAATCCAGGGATATAAGAAGTAGGTGAAGGGGGGATTTGACCATACACTGCTTCATATGGAGTCATCTTGGTTGCAACATGATAGTTAGTATTATACCACCATTTAGCTAGAGGTAACCACTGTACCCATTGATGTTGCTTTTTTGAAGTGAAGCACCTGAGCTAGGTCTCCAAACATTTGTTGACTTCTTTAGTTTGACCATCAGTTTGGGGATGACAGGAACTACTTAGTTGGAGTTGGGTGCCTTGTAGCTTGAAAATTTCTTGCCAAAAATTACTGGTGAAGATTGGATGATGATCAGACACAATGGAAGTGGGCATGCCATGTAGTTTGAAGATCTGTTCCATGAAATATTGAGCCACCAAAGTGGGGGTAAATGGATGGGGTAGGGCGCAAAAATGAGCATACTTAGAAATTCTATCCACAACCACCATGATAATTGACTTGTTGCCTAACTTCGGAAGACCAGTAATGAAATCCATAGAAACATCCATCCAGATTGAGGCAACAATGGGAATGGTTGTAGGGTGCCTGGGGACTTGATTGTTTCTCCTTTTTGGCATTGACACACATCACATTTAGCTACAAAGATAAGAATGTTAGTTTTCATGCCTGTCCAAAAGAAGGAACAATGAGTGTGAAAATGAGTCTTCTAAAATCCTGCATGGCCTGCAGTGGGAGATGAGTGCAAGTCTGCCAAAACATGCATTTTGAGGGTGGATGTCGATGATATCACTACTCTATCCTTGTAGTGAAGAATCTCATCCTTCCAAGAGTAGCACACTATGGAATTAGGATCTGTTTGCAAGTTATTAATGAGTTTGGAGAGAGAAGGATGTGAAAACCATTCCTTGTGGGCTTCTTCAATCCAATCTGGAATGGGAAGAGAGATTGGTAGTAGGGTGTTGTCATACTCAAGTTGGCATGATAAAGCATCCGCTACTACATTTTCGCGCCCTTTCTTGTAAATTATCTCATAATCATATCCCAACATTTTGACCAACCATTTATTTTGTTGTGGCGAGGATAAATGTTTCTCCAAAAATATTTGAGGCTTTGATGGTTTGTGCAGATTTGGAAATGCTACCCCAATAAGTATGGTCGTCAGGTACCTAATGCATGTAAGATGGCCATCATCTCCTTCTCATAGGTAGATTGTCCCAGATGTTTCCCACTTAGTTGTTGGCTTGTGAAAGCCAAGGGTTGACCTTCCTACATTAAGATAACCCTAATACCCGTACCTGAAGTAGCACATTCAATCACAAAGATTTGGTGAAGTCAGGTAGTGCCAATACGGAAGTGGAACACATGGTCTGTTTGAGAGCCATAAATTCCTGTTGTGCTTCATCAATCCAGAGGAATGAATTTTTCTTGGGAAGGTGAATGAGGGGCCTAGCAATCCGATCATAATTGTGGACAAATTTGTGATAGTAGCCTGTGAGACCCAAGAATCCTCTCAAGCTCTTCAAGGTCTTTGGTTGGGGCCAATCCTACATTGCCTAGATCTTTTTGGGATCCACCCTGACACCTTCATGCCCCATAATGTGGCCCAAATACTCAACTTCTTCCATGCCAAAAGAGAACTTAAACAATTTAACAAATAATATATGCTTCCAGAGTAGTTGCAAGAGCAGGTTTACATGTTGAAGATGTTTTTCCGAGGTGAAGTTGTAGATGAGAATGTCATAAAAGAAAATGAAGACAAACTTTCTAAGATATGGTTTGAGTAGGTGATTCATGAGGCTCTGAAAAGTGGATGGGGCATTACAGAGACCAAATGGCATGACCAGGAATTCACAATGGCCTTCATGAGTTTAGAAAGTTGTCTTGGGAATGTCTACTTCTTTCATGCGTATTTGGTGATAGCCCGAGCGAAGATCTAGCTTAGTAAAGAATTGAGCACCATTTAGTTCATCTAGCAAATCATCAACAATCAGTATAGGGAAGTTATCTTTGACCGTGAGCTTGTTGAGGGCCTTAAAGTCTGGACACATGTGCCATTCCCCATCTTTCTTGAGCACCATGACCACAGGTGATGAATAAGGACTGATCTTAGGATGACTAACACCAAATTCCAGGAGTTCCTTGATGATTTTTTCAATTTCATTCTTTTGGGCAAAAGGATATCTATATGGGTGCACATTTGGTGGTTTTGCCCATGGGACTAAAGTGATGCTATGATCGTGTTCCCCTCTAGAGGGTGGAATCTCATTAGGTTTGTCAAAGACCTATGGGTGGCAGTTTAAGACCTGTTGCATCTCAAGATGAATATGAAGAGTAGTGGGCTTGATGGCCTAGATGGCATTAAATTGGGTGATAACTCCACGATGTCTCTTTTACAACAACTTTTCCATTCGATGCGAGCTGATGATAGAAGGAGCACCTGCCTAGAGTCCACGGAGGGTATGCATGTGGTCATTTTACTTAAAGTTCATATATGGCTCCTGGAAATCCATTATGAATGGGCCTAGTGTGCGGAGCCATTAAGCACCCAAGACAATGTCACAACCACCCATGTTGATGGCAAACATGTGGGTCTTTAGGTGGTAATCTCCCATTTGAAGTGTGATATTTTCATAGTGTCCTTCACATTTCATTGTCCCCCCATTAGCAATCTAAACCTAGAAATTAGAGACTGCTCTGACAAAACAATGAACAGCTTTAGCGACTCTCTGATGGATAAAGTTATGCATGGTTCTCCTATCAATCTATATTACTATAGGGTGATGCTTAAAAAAACCTCTGATTTTGAGAGTTTGGGGAGCAGAAATGCCTACCAAAGCGTGAAGCAAGATAATTGGTTCTTCTTGCGTAGCTGGAAACACATTGTCCTACTAGTTGTCCTCATCTTCCTCCTCTGGTCCCTCAAGGGGTGGGGCTTCCTCAGATGAGCTGTGACCAGTAACATCAATTTGAAAGAATCTGGGTTCCTTGCATTTATGCCCAGGGAGGATTTGTCATCACAGTAGTAACATAATATTTGCTTTCTTCTTTCAGCCATTTCTCCAGGGGACACCTTTTGAACCTTAAGTGTTTGGGTAGTTCCCTAAGCATGGGTGGGGCGTCCCTTGGCTATGAAATTTGGATGAGACAACTGGGAAACTAAATCACGTTCCACTTTGATAGCCTTTGTGTAATGGTGCATCTGGACATGGGCTTGAATGGCTTCTCAGATACCACTTACAAAACATTCCGAGTAGAACTCATCTCCTAGACCTGCTATGTAGATGGCCAATGTCTCAAAGGCTGTAATATAGTTGTTTATTGTGCTTGTTTGTTAGAGCTTAGTAAGATGACCCAAAAAATTAGATTCATGGTCAAAGAGGTCACAGATGGATTTTGCAAATGCCTGCCAAGTAATTTTCCCTAGATAACATTTCTGATGCCACTGCCGCCATTTCCATCTCTCTTGGTCCAAGCAAAGGCCTCCCACACGTAGTTTAGTTTCATCATCTACGATTTTATTCAGAGTGAAATATTGGTCCATTTGTGCTACCGATATTGCTAGATTAGAGCCATCAAATCTGTACATGTCTGGCTTGGGTGGTCGAGGGTGGGAAGGTTGGTGATTTCCATGGAAGTGAAGATGATGGCTAGATTCTCCTTCAAGGTGTTCATTAAAACTATGTGCCTCTGGTTGCAACGCCAACTTTCCCCTTGCGAATGTGGCCATGAATGTATGCATCTGGTCCTGTAAAGAAGCCAATTGTTTTTCAATGATCTCGATCTTCTCGTTGGCCATGGCTTGAGCTTTGGTTTCTACCATACATAGATCTAGGTCACTTGTCATTACTTTGAAAAAGTTTGGGACCTCCCAAAAATTGAAGCTCACAAGTGAATGGTACCACCTCGCTTAACTCGTCGTCCTGATTCTTATGGTCTAAGCCTCTTATAAGTGTCCCGGGAAGGCCTCAAATTTTTATTTTTTTATTTTTTATTTTTTATTTACTTATTTATTTATTTATTTATTTTTACTTCGAAAGGAGTTTTACTCCTCACTTATCAATACTGAAGTGGCCAATTTCCATAAAAGTTAATCCTACCCAATGTCCTGTGAGAATTGCCCCATGGTATAGGATCCACTAGCCTCCCTGCACAAATGGTCAGATCCACCTGCAAAACCCTCAACTACTGAATGTGAGTTGGATTGCAGCAGTGATAGAACCCCAGCTGCTAGATCTGAATGGTACTGTGGCGGTAGACCTTGAACTGGTGGATCTGATTGTTGCAGTGGTGACAGAACCCCACCTGCTAGATCTAATTTGGCAAAGAAGATCATGGGTGATATTTAGAGAGACGAGGGAACTATGGTCTCAACGAGTGTCTCCAAGTTTAATAAATCTAATGTAAGATGTCTTTCTATTGTTCAGTCATTCATCTAGAAATGAATTGAATTGAACCTATCGTTTTCATCAACATTTGTTGTCTTGGTTATTTTTTTTCCTGTAAGAAGCCTCTTCTTATCACTCATTTTCTTCACAACAAGAGCTACCACAACCACGACAACCATTTTAATTATGTTTTGGAGCATTGGGAGTATGATTTAGTGCATTTTCAAAAAGAGGATAATTATGGGAGGTAAGAATAAGGTTATGGGCAATGATTTCTTTGGTAGATTACTTCTCAAAAGGGTGTTATTCATGTCACTTAGGAAAAATTCATGGATTTTCAAGGTGTTATTTTTTCCATGTCTTTAGTGTTAGTTTATCCATGTGGTTTCGATAGTGTTCCAACCATAGTGTTCTTCCTTTAGGAGGATTGTAATTAAAAAATTGTACAATAGTGTTAAGTATAATAAGAGTGTTATCCTTCAATGGTATGCACAATAGTGTTGAGGGTACACTAGTATTTGTGGAGGAGATAGATATGGTGCTCTAGGGTATAGTAATGCTCTCTTTTCCATATACTATCATAGGTGCACAAATACAAACTCGCTCTTTTTTTACCTGGATAGTAAAATGATGACAACTTTGTATTTTTTAGTGACAAGGATAACTATGTATTGGAGCGAGACCTTCAGCCCTTTAATGCATCCTTTCCTTGCCCAATACGACCATCTTCCATTAGTAATGGAGTTCAATTTTTGAACTGACATTTGTGTTCAAGCTTGTTTCATGATAAATAAAGCATGCAACCATTGTTGGATTTCTTTCAAGCAAACAAATACCACATACATGCCATTTTTCTTTCCTTGGTTAATATATTGCATCATTGTGTTTGATAGTTAATTCATTATTATTCTATGCACACTAAATCTCTATCAAATAGCAGAGAAGGATGGCCTCACTATTTTAGAGATATATAATATGAATTGATTAAAAATTCACAAGGCTATTCCAATTCTTATCTTTCTATTTCACTTCTTTAGAGAAAATTATATATTCAAATACAAACTCAACTCAAATCAAAATAAAATAAATAAGCCTAATTATGAAGATGTTTCTCTCTCCACTAGCTTGCATTGACAGTATTTTTCTGAATTATACTTTAATTTCATTGATAATAACTTGGATTTATATATTTCTTTTAACACCAAATTGACATCACGGTAAACATACGAATATGCCATTAGATATGACCTAAAGATTATTCAAATAATATCACCTTTAGTCTAAGCACATGGCAGAGTAATTTCTAAGGTGTGAAGTTTTATTAGAGGCATTTTTTATTTCTTTGTTTTGGTTAGAAAAGGGTTTTCTCTTGGTTTTATGTTACTTTCAATTTATCATTTGTAACATGTTGAGAATTGGGAAAGAATAATGTGTGACATTTATTTTGCAGAAATTGATGTTGAATGAAAGGATATAGAGTTTAACCAAGCTACAATCCACTTTGGTAAAGGCAAAGGAACATCCTAAAAATATGCCTAAGAATAAACCATATACAAAGTTTGAACATAAGTAATATATGGCTTTTGTTTTTGGATATATGTTCTTTTTTATACCCAAGATATCACAAGAAGAAAAATATTGATATTGTAGAAATTGTTTGAGGACCTCATTCAGGTTGATTTTTTTTATGTCCTACTTGATTGATACCTTCTCATGATATGAAGGCTTTAAATATGAATTAATATGTTCCTAAAACAAATCATATTCAAAGTTTATAGACATAAAAGATAAAAACAAATGTCAATGCCTTCGTTTGATTTTTACTTGACTCTGGTGTCACTAGGTTATAAGAAATGGGACTAGCAAAAGGATTGGGAGACAACATAGAGCAGATCTTGGATATGATTCATTTGTTGTTGGAGATCCTTCAAGAACCTGAGCCATCGAATTTAGAAATGTTTCTAGTAGGGATTCCTATGTTTTTTAATGTTGTGATTCTTTTACCTCATGGTTATTTTGCGAAAGCAAATGTGTTAGGAATGCCAGAAAAGACATCGGTGGATAGGTAAACAATTTTTTTTAATAGTAATGTCCATTCCTTGGTATCCTCTCTTTATTGTTTGATTGTATTTTGAACGTTTATTTTGATTTTGTTTTGTGTTTAACTATGAAATTGAAAATACTTTGTATCATGTCCATTTAAACAACCAAAGCTTGAAGATGAAATGAGTAATATATGATATTGATTGAAATCCTTTTAGTTGTTTTGTGTTAAAATATTTTCATGACTATTAGAAAAGTTTACTTTCATGTTGTTATTTGAGCACATGTTGTTTATATACTTGACCAACTTCATGCATTAGAGAATGAAATGTTGTTGCGAATAAAATGACAAAATTAGACATCACACCTCATATTATTATTTTTTACAAGTTATATACAACTTAAGCATTTTAGCATGTAACTTAGTTGGCATGATTATGCCTAAAATTTCCCTTAAGTTTGAATACTAAGTTACTAAGGTCTTCTCTTCGTTCGAGCTTCTTGCTTTTATGGGGGGAAATGACTTTGACATTGCTGATGTAGAGGTATATGTCGTATAAATCATTTATAGTCTACTTTACTTTATATTCTAGTGTTTATCGTCTTTCATGTCTTACACTTTACATTGTATCTTCTTTTGTTTTCAGAAAAATAACTCAATATTAATGATAAGAAGCGGGAATTGAAGAAATAGGAGAACAATAACATTGGAGCGGCAAATGCAATAAGAGAAAGAGAAGAGAACCGGTCTAGTGATATCCTTAGACCCAATATCTCGCATAACACACACACATAAAGACTGATGGTTAAGTCTTCAAAGTTGTTGAATTCACCTGCAATGCCTTGACAACACAATGATAATGTTTTGAAGTGATGAAACATTATTTCATCTGTAGATTATAGTACAACCAATATTAAGTTGGAAACTCATATTGTAATATTTTACATTTCATATAATATAATTTATGTGGTTAAAATTATTTACAATTGAACTTGATATTGTTTAGTATTGTAATTAACATATGTAACTTTGTGTTTTCATATTAGATAGACATGCACATTGTATGATATTTTTTTTTATTTAGTCGCAAAATCATATTAATTAATTTATGTTGATTAATAGTGAACACATAAAATCAATCTAAAACTACTAAATTAGTGGTTTATATTGATTAATGATGAACACAAATAAAATGAATATACGACTGAATTAGTTGTTTATAATAATTATTAATGAAAGTAAATGAAATTAATATATACTACTAGATTAGTCGTTTATATAACGAATATGAAACTACCAAAATAATGACTATTGCAAACGATATATTTGTGAATACAAATGATGACTCAATTTTACATATATTCGACTATTAGTAGTTAATTTATAGTATCTTATAACATGACCAAAATTTAGTCATATTTATTGGTCATTAATTGGTTTCAAACAATGACTAAAATTTGCATATATATGAGAGTAGCTAATTTACAGTGTCTTATAATACAACCAACATTTTGGTCATTATTTGGTTTTCTTAGCTGATAATATAGTAATATATTTTATTGTATACTTGGTCATTAATTATGGCAATTAATGACCAAATTTATGACTAAATATATTATTAGACGATAAAATTAAGACAACCAATTAATGAGTAAGCTAAAAACGACTAAAAGTTGGTCGCATTATAAGATATTGTAAATTAGCTACTACTAGTCACTGACTGAAAACAGGTTGTTTATATGCAATAAGTCATTTTTTTAGTAACTAATTAGCCATTTTTTTAGTAACTAATTAGCCATTTTGTACTAGTGAAAATCCAACCACCATAATGAAAATCAACTTTTTCACCAGGATTAACATCATTAATTAGAAAATCAATCTCCTTACCAAGACCAACATCATTAATTAAATTCTTTTGTTTACTGAGAATAACATTTCTAATTAGAAATCAAACTCTTTACCTAGCTTAACATCACGACATTTGCAATATTAAAAGTAAGTTATAAAGTAATCTAACATATCAACATCATTCATCCTTATAATTTCAAAATTATAACGTCATCATGGATATCCATCCAATACAATCCACAATCAACACATAGCCATTAATCACAATGCTACAACCAACACCCACTTGCACAAGTAAGCAATCATCCAAAACACATCACTCTATAACAGAGTCACAAAAATCTCATGCCTCAAAGGTATAACATAGAACCCTTGGCTTTTTCATTCATCTTCCTTAAGCCCATCTAATCCAAGTGTTAAACCTAGATGCTTTATCATTACTTTGCAATAGATTCTCAATATACTAATTATACTACTTCAAGGTCCCAAAAATTATCTCTAAAGGTCCAGTGTTGAACCTTCTACTTTGATACCACTCTAAAAACTCCCTTCCACCCCTTAGCTTAACTAGGTTAGTGGAAGGTGTTACCCTCACTTAACCCAGCCTCTACAATCTTGTCATGGTAATTGGGTCACATAATTCCTCTTCTCTCAAATTCATCAAAACTTACAATAAACACCACCACTGCATCTCACTGATCGAGAGATTTTATATAAATTTTATTAAAATTTGACATTCAAACCAAAAGTTATGGATGTTTAGGGATTGGCCAATAAACCCTCACCACATTAGTAAGGTACTACCATGTGGCATGTGCATGGACCCATGTGGTTCCCACATCACACTAACATGACACTCCACCTCACTAGGGTGGTCCACATCATTGTAGGTTTTAACCCCGTACAGAAATTACCTGCATACGAATTCTAAATCACAGGAAAAAATAAAAATGTGAGAGCATAACACATAAAACACATATACACAGAGATTTCCCACTGGATCTCAAAACCGAGACTACCAGCTTGATTTTTCATTATGTTCCTTTCAATGTTACAATACATATTTATACATGCCGAAGCATCCAATACCATGGACCGAAAACCATCGCATCCAAAACTATGGACCGAAAACCCATAGGTAGGTTCGCCCAACCTAATATAGGGTCCAAAAAAAA
>APFE030826267.1:6753-22869 GCA_000404065.3 Pinus taeda | reverse complement strand
GAAGATCTGAGGTTTAAGACTTGCTTAGGAAGATGGTATAGGTGATGATAGGGCTACACCGACTGCAAATAATAAAGGTGACGATATTTTTGTGTAACAGTTTTTCTTGGCTGCTGACCACATACTTCATCAAAGTTTCTCTATACAGTCTCTATGGCTGGCCAAAGACTAAGATGGTAGCATAAGACATGTCAAGTTACAAAGATCCTTGCAATTTGGCACCCCAAGATCTAGATAACAGCATTCCATACTTGGGTGGGATATTAGCTACCACCACATCCATTAAAATTGTCTTGGCTTGATATTGGACTAATGATACACACAGATCCTTGATTAAGCCTAGACATCTAACCTAGCTAGAATCGAATGAGAATAGGTCTTTGTATGGTCTAGTTATGTCGACCTCTAATTTTTCCATCACAGATTTGGGCATCAAGTTATGAGAGGCCCCAGAATCAAACATTGCATTGTGAAGTACCTTATCATGTATATTTAAGCTGACATAGAAAGGAGGAACTCCTCCATCTACCGATTTTCCATTTGCTTCAGGGCCAAATATGAGTTCTGGTTGATCATCAAGGACATTCACCGAATCTTTGTTTTCTGAAATCTGTAATGATCTGCTGATTTGTTCTCTAAAAACCTCATGTCTAGCCAATTCAAACAGTGGGATGACTATTTTTAACTTACTTATTTCAGTCTCCAAATTAAAAGGTTTTTCCGTTTGTATTTTGATATTTCGAGCAGTAAAGTTATCCTTTTCAGCTGAGTTTTCTGTAACTAATTCTTTCACTGGAATATTATTATGAGCTGAAGTCACTTTGACACCATTTACTACAGGTTCCTCTATAATTTCCTCAAGAGGAAAAATAGTTGGAGGGTGTCGGTTTCATTTTTCTAGGCCTGAAATATCTTCAACTGTTGGACTATTTGGATTGGAAGCTGACTTAGGAATAGTTTGTATATGATGATCCTTGGGTTTGGTTTTGTTAGGCTGCTTGATTGGTTTCTGCTTGGGATCATCAGGGATGTCTATTCTTCTACTCCTAAGATGGTATTGCTTATGCACTTCATAGACAGCTACATCATATCCTTCTTTGAAATCAAAAGACTCTCCTGATTGAATTTGAAACTCACCAAGAGTGTGAGCTTCATGGTCTTCTCGAGTAAGGAAGATTTGTTGTTCACCATTGAGACCCATCAAGAAAATTTGGGTATCCTCTGTTGGTTCACTATATGTTGAAGCTTCTGCATAGTTTTCTTGAAATGTGGGCCATATGTTTTGGTCTGGACCAGCTTTTCCTAGATTTGGATTTTGGTTTTTCTAAAGTTTGGATTTCTAGCAGTGTTGCTTGGTTGGCCCTCCCATGAAGATTTCCTCTCAATAGTTTCCACTCTATCTCCCAGTCTATCCATACCTTTAATGATTGCATCTAATTTTTGTTCAAATGTAGAAGGTTCTTCCTTAAAGGTTGTTCTTCTCTCAGATCTAGCTCAATTTCTTTTAGAAATCAGATTGGCTTCAACACTTACAGCTATGCTCTACATGTCTTCTAAGCTTGGAGGATCTCTCTCCCTAAGCTGGTGAGCCATGTTCGAGTCAAATCCATCAGGGAATTTGATCAAGGCTAAGTCTGGTGGTGATCTAAGATTTTGAGGAATAGCATTGTACACATTATTAAATCTAGCACAGTAATCTTGGACACTTTCTTGTGGACCTCTTTTCAAGCTTTCATATTCTGATAGGATGTCTAATGGGTCCTTTTATTTTCCCATCTATTCATGAACATATGATAAAGGGCATCTGAGTTAGCAATGGTATTTGCATGGAGTGCCCTAAACCAGGTCCTTACATCACCAGTTAAGCTCTGGATGAAAATTTTCATCCTAACATCATCATCATCAATTTCATAGTTTTCAAAATAGTATGTCATCTTCTTGGTATGTTGTTGAGCTGTATAGGTTCCAGTACCATCAAAATAGGTGATTTTGCTTTGATAGTCTTGGGGCATAGCCCCTCGATTTGCAGGTAACTGCAAGGGAGCATATCGATTTGCCATAATAGCAGGTAAAAATGGGATAGCTAGAAGCACAGAGATAATAGCTGAGATAAGTGATGTGGATGGAGGAGTGGAAAAGAGGTTTTGGAGTGATGATGATGGACTTGAAAAAGCAGCAAAGATAGGGGAAAGGACTGGTGATTTTCCAGCAGTAAGTTGAGTTTGGATGGAGTTTCTCTGAGGTGTATTAAGGTTTAACTCAGCAGAATTTTCTTGGTTTTCTTGGATCCTAAGGTGCTTAGGGATTAAATTAGGATTGTTAACGATAGCTGGAGGATTTGGGTCTGGGTTTGACCTAGTATACCGAACTTTATTCTTTGGAGCCAGCTTCTAAAACTATATTTTTGGTATTTTTTGGGAATATTTGGAGGATACAAGTTTTGACAATATCTTGAAGGAAGCTCTTGAAATATAGGAGGAGTTGGGCTTTCCTTCAGGTATGTTTGAAACAAGGATGGCCAAACAAATCTTTGAGACAGCTGTTTAAAATCTAAAGCTAGACTTGAGTTAGACTGAAGTAGCTTTTATTTACTCCTGTGATTACATAGCGAAGACAGTTTCAAAGGCTGCTTGGCTAACTTCAGGCTCCATATGTAGTTTTAAAATTTAGACAACAGTAACAAACATTCATTCAGTTCCCCAGCAGAGTCACCAATGATGTTATCACTCAGGTTGTTCCACAAAACTTGTGAGAAAAGGGAATACAGCAGAGGCAACCACTAACCAATCTTTTAAATGCAATTTCTAGCCAAACTACATCTAAAGAGGGCTCTCTCTTTGTATTTTAGCTTTGTTTTGAGGTATTTTAGGCTAGCTATGATGCGCAGGGTTTTGTTTTAAGTTTGTTGGATGGTGATCTAAAACAGAGTTGGGATGCAAGTCTAAAATAGCTCATTCCATTGGGAAAAGGGAGTCTATGAGGACGAACTGCTGAGTTTCTTTTCTTTAATACAAGGCAATACTACAAATCAAGATAATCGACCTTGGAACACTTTTAGAATCTAGAAATTGATGGAATGTAAGCCAGTGGATGAAGGGTAGTTAAGAATCCTTCATCATGTTGGCAGGGGGAAACTGCATAAATATTATCAAGGAGCAGTAAAGAATTCCTTGGCAATATTCAAAGTGAAAGAATCAGTGGAAACAGGAGTAGCTAAGAATTCCTGTTTATGCTAATTCTAAAGAAAACATAATTAACAACAGAGATTGAACACAGAGTGTATTTAAACAAATTCTGGGCTATTCTTTTTCCCTGTTACTAAGATTATGAAACATATATGAAATTTGCAAACACAGAAAACACAAAACACAATTTAGAGCAACTTATTGATCCATAGAAAGACATAGGAATTCTATAGCAGGCCCCAGAAAATCAAATCCACATTCAGACGGTCCAGTAGCAGTGGACTTCAACAGCCTTTGTATTAAAAAATCTCAGAGCTACAACGCGGTCCAGAGAGGAAAATCACCAACCCCGAATACATCTCTTGCGGAGGTATTTATATAAAAGAGAGTTACAAAATATCCTGTGGATAAGATATCAAGCAATAACTTCCTCCACCTACTCTGACAAGGGAAATAAATGTATAAATGAATGCAGGAGTAATTATTGTTGTGCTAACTGCTTTAACTGATAAGATATGTTTGACTTTTTAACTCAGGAAGTTGGCTGGTAGCTGTGTCTTTACTTTGTGTTCCTGCGTTGCTGTCCCGGCCCCTTCATTTGTGCTTGATTCTACTTCAATGCATTCTAGTCCCCGCTTGACCTCCTTCCTCTATTGTTCTCATCTTTATTATATCTGCCATGTGTTTTTTTATTTGACCAAATGTAGATAAAAAGAAAAATCAGAATTACCTTGGTAAAACATCCAGCATGCTCTGCCACCATTGGTCTTTTGGCAACTGATGTCTTTGTATTTTTATTAGTGTTTCATCATCTTTAATATACTTGTAGAAGTTGGGCTGGACTTCAAATGGATGATTTATTTCATGTTCAATATAAAACAAATTTTCCAATTTGTCATATAAGCTCTGTCCAGAGGGAGGTCATGTGTCTTCTAAAGTGCTTGATGATGCTGTAATCTAATTGGCAACATATGTGTTTACCCTCTAAGCATATTGTTCATGTGTTAACAGTATTTGATTGCTGGTTAATAAACTAGGTAGACCCTTCTGCTGCAAGACTATAAACTTCTCTGTGAAGGCATTTATCTCCATCTGCATTTCTTGGCACTTCCTTTCCAAATTCTATATAAAATTCCTCATAGTTAGCACCCTTTTCACTATCAAAATGGTGCATGTTCTATCCCTGATCTCCAAAGCTGCTAACTATTTGCTAGTATGAGTATTCAAAAAATGGATCGGTTTATTGGCCTGTTCAGGCATGTTTCCCAATGAAGCCCTGGCCCTTTGAATTCGCACTTGGGCCCTATCTATCAATTCTATTTGTTCATGGATTGTTTGAATTGATTGCCATTGGTCAGTGATAGACTGGCCAATTTTGGTCCACAAAATTGTTTTAATGTCTGCTAGAGGTTTATGCAGGGTGAGATCCTTCTCCAAGGATTTCACCTTATTCTCCAGGGCCTTTACCTCTCTGGTTTTCTCTGCCATTGTTATCTTCAATTTGTCATAGCTTACGTCTAGTTTGGCTAGTTTTTCTTTTGCCTCTTTAAGCTTTGACATTTGGACGTCCAATTCTTTTACTGCTTTCATCAATTCTTCCATGCCCATGCTGCTATCTGGCCCTATTCTTGCTGTTGAAGCTGAGGTACCTGATGTTGATGCTGGGATAGTAGGAGGGACTACTGTTGTAACTGTGGGGGGAGCAGTGGTAACTGTTGGAGCTGTTTCAGGTGGCTGGGAGGTCGACTCTCCCTGCTTCTCTTTAATTGCTTTCTCCAATGCCTGCTCTATTTCTGCTAATCTCTCATTCATCCTTATTAGTAAACTTACCATGTCCTCCTCTTCTTTCTGTTGTACAACTTCTAAAGTTTGTGGATGGATTGTAAGTGGTAGCTTGAATTTCTTTTTGAGGGTTGCAATATCCTCCTCCTTCTTTATTAGTGCTTTGATGCCCTTTGCATCCTTAGGATTATGCCCGAGCTCGATGATAATTTCTTCTAAGGACTTAATCCTGTTGTCCTTAGCTAAGGAGGAAGCCTTTTCCAATTATAATTGGGCAGAGGTATTGTGTAATGAATTTTGCAGTTTGTGAGTGATCAATGCCTTGTCTACCAGGGTGGAGTACACCATCTCCACAATTTGCTTATGTAATTCAATCTGGTCAATTGGGTGGATATCTTTAGAGAAAACTTCTAGATTGCTTCTAATATAATCAGCAGCTGACTGTAGTTGCTGTGTCTTGGGCTTGAAATGACTGAGGATCATTTTCTTTTCCTTAATATCATAAGCAGCCATTAGCCTTTGCTGATTGGTGGGTGTTGTCCTCATTAGATGATTATAAAGTTGTATCCTTACTGGATCACTTCTTGCTTTTATTTCAGTGAAAGGCTTCTAGATATCTGAGCTTTGCTTGCTTTGAGGCCTGGTGGATGAAACTTCCATGCTATGTTGCCTCTCTAGCTCTTGCTGGAATGAGCTAGTTGATGTGCCAGGTAATGGAGAAGTGTGCTGCTCGGTCCTTTCCTCATCTCTCATGTTTCTTGTAGTATCTTCCAAAAATTCCTCCTTAGAATAGGGATTCAATCTCTGCCTCTTATTTCCCAGTTGTTCTGCTAGTTCACTGGCAGGGTTATCCTCTTCTCTATCTCTCTTTCTGCTCTTTTCCTCATTTTGAGGAGTCTATAGTACAAGGGCTTCTGGTGCCTTGGTTTGAGCTGGGGGAACTTTCCCTTGACCCTATTCTTTTGATGTGGTAGGCTGATCTTCCATTATTTGCTATTCTGTATCCATCACCTCCTTGCCCTTTGCTGCTGCTAAACTTGCCTTTTGGGATGTTTACTGTGATCTTTAAGCAAAAGCTATATCACCTCCAATGTGCTGGGGAAATTTGAAGGATAGCTGTCGAAAAGAGTCCAAGTCAAGTGTTTTTTCAAGCTCTTTCATTTCCTTTTCCATTTTATCTTCTTTAGTTATCTTTTCAACTAACGTGCCCTCTAGCCACTCTTGTTGATTAGCATATTGTTGGATTTCAGGGATTTTACAATGAACATATGCTGGCAGCTTATTTTTCACTTTCCTATAACTTATGAAATGATTGGGGTCATATGGTGCCCAATATAAACTCTGTTTTAGCTTGAGTCTATGCCCTAAAATATCATCAGCCTCTTGCCAGGCTTCCCTTTTATTGAAGGTGAAAGGGCCCAGTTGATTTCTTATTTTGAGTTGTGCCTTTTTCTTGGCCTCACAGAAATGGATTACATCTGCTTGGATAAACTGTCTGAAGTATTCGAGGGAAAACAATAGCATTGACACATATTTTGGCAATTTGTAGGGGCACAGCTCACAGCCATATATTCGGATCACAGTGTGATTCTGGTAAAAGTACCAATCACCTATGCTATAACTCTTGGAGAGCTGTAGAATTCTCTGCATTTCACCAGAAAGTCTATCTAGAGGACTTGTCATCAGTAAAGAGGTGGCTAGATATATGAACAGATCAATGAATTCACAATAAGTATAAGGAGAGTAGTAAACATGGTGGTATACTGGGATCCAGAAGATTACAGACCTTGTCTCTTCTTTGACATCTAATTTTCTGAGGGGAACTCGAAAACTATCTGGCTGATAGTAGAGCAACAAATGATATATGTATGATGTGTATTTAAACGCTCTTTCTCTATCCATGCTCATGAATTTCTCATGGATCTTATCAGCTATGAAGGTGGCATAATCATACCTGACAGCAGGGGGCTATCCTGGGGTAAAGATGGATAAGAGGACTAATGTGGTTTCATCTACATACTCACTAGTTTTGAATCCTAGGATGTAGGCTATCATGTCAATAATAAATTTTCCTGCTTCATTAAACCATGTGTCCAGATATGGAGGAGGTTCCTGAGGTTGACAATTTGGTTTCATAAATAATTGGCCTATTCTGGTTATTTCTGAACTTGGCAATTTGGCACCTTGGTGAAGAAAAAGTCCCAAGGAAAGAGGAGTCAATGGCCTAGTTGGCTTAAAATGCAGCATCTCATTTATAGATTCAGGGGTGATATAAAATAGAACTTTTCCATAAGCAGACATCACTACCCTTTGAGTGGGCTCATAATTGGCATGGCATTGGTGAATGGGGTCAGGAAAAACATTGACACAAGGGAGGTAGTACATGGGTATATTGGACTCGCAAATTCCAAATATGTCAGCTATGTTTCTGTAGTTGTTCCTAATCTCACAGAAGGCCTGGAGATGAAATTTGTTACCCATTATGTCATTAATCTAGAAATCCTTGTCAGCTAGGGGTAACCATTCAAGTTCTTTATATGGAGCATTGAGAGGGGCCACATTGAGGGCCACTACAGCAGGGGATTCCATCTTATAAATTTTCTTGTGTTTTTATTTGGAATGTGGGTCTTTACAGCAAAAGTGGGCAAAATAGCGGCCCTGGGGCTTTGTTTAGAGGATTTCCAGGTTGGAGCATTTTGTTTTGACTTGCTGGGTAGAATTTGTAGCAGAAAATGATGCTTGGAGGGTTTTCTCAGCAAGGAATGGGTAGAAATAGTTTCAGGGCCTTTCCTTTGGCAATTACAGACCAGTGTGACCTCGAGCTCGGCTTAATGGGAGAAATTTGTAGAGGAAGAGGGAGTTGGCAGGTTTTTTACTAAAAAATAAGGCAAAATAGTAGTTTCAGTAGGCAATTTTGTAGGTATTTTGACAAATGTAACTCATATTATGGTGTTTTTTCGAGAATTAACATAGAAAATAGGGTTCAGGAGCGAAATTCATGTAAATACCTGTTTTGATGGAGAAATGTGCGAGTTGCAGGTGGAGAGCCGAGCTAAAGGGCCAAACTGTGGAGTAAATTAGTCGGGTGGTGGACTGTATGGTCGAATGAATTTCGTTGAACACAAATTGGCATGCAGACATCGCGCAGAGAAGACAAACAAAAACAAGTGAAAATGACACTTTCAACTCTTTTTAACGAAAATTTCGACTTTGGCGGGTTTTGGCGTATTTTTGTCGGATGACGTCATCGTGACGTGTGATTTTGTCGCGTAGCGGGGGACGTGGCAATGACATGGCGCTGATGTGGTGATGACATCAGCTGATGACAAGGAGGTGAGGTGGCAGCCATCGTGGGCTTTGACGTGGATGAGGATGTCAGCGGTGGGAAGCGATGGCAGTATATGGTATTATTGCACCACTTTTTGGGCAGCGACGGTATTCAGCAAGGGGGTCGCGATACAGCCGGGCGGGCGACGCGTGTCCCCTGTACGGTGGCGAAACCACCATTTTCCCGGAGCATAAACTTCGAGCATCGGGGGGATCGCAATACATCGATGCACAGTTAGATCTAAGAGCCTAGATCCAACGGTGGGCGGGAAATAGTGGGAGTTGTGGTGCGAGTCCCGCCACAATCTTTCAGTGTTTTATAATGTTTTGCGGGATTTTGCAGTGTATTTTGATTTTGTGTTCAGGCAGGTTGGTTATTCATTTAACCAAATGTTAAATGAAACCCAATGTTATATGTGCGCAAGGGGTTATTATAAGGTTCCAAGTGAACCTATAATTCCCGAAGATCTTTACCATATGGCTATGTTGCCGAGGGTCGGGATATTAGTTTTTTAGGGGCTTTTTATGTATTTTTATATGTAATAGCGGCGGGGAAACACTATATAGGTGCTATATAATAGATTTAGGAGGTTAATATGAATATGTGGGATGGATATGTATGAATAAATGCTAAGTTTATAGAGTGAAAAACTTAGGCATGGGGGAATGAAAGGATACCAAGTTATGAAGTTTGGGAAACTTGGCATAATGGAATAAAAACATTTTACATAAGAAATGTGGCTTGTTTTGCCTAGGTGAAAACATAGTTTCACTTAGTTTTTTCCATGAAATGAAGTGTACTAAGGGTAGTGAGCAGATCTCATTGTCCTTGGGGGGATATTAGTAAGTGTTCTTGGAAAAATGAGGAGGGAAATTAGTCATGCTCCATTTGTTTTGTAACCACCTTGCCATAGGACCTTATGATATTTATGAGATGAAACTTGTTCCAAAGGAGCAAATTGCTCATAAACCTACTTCTACAACATCAAAACTGCCTACGCAGCCTAGTACACCTAACATTCTTTCTTCATTTTCAGTGGGTGCATTTGAACTAGCAAACCCTGATTCTCTTCTTTTCTTTTAACTACCCTCCTACTAAGTCTACCCTTATCTCTTCCAAGGGCCCAGATTAAGCAGTTGGGCTCCTTTACTTCTCTACCTATCTACTCATTTGGCCAAGATTAAGCTGTTTGGACAATCACAAGCTATGATAAGAGTCAAGCAACTGTATATAGTGAAATTCTTCAAAATACGGAACCTTTGCAGCATGGAAAGGATGAACATATTTGGTACTACTCCAGTCAATCATGAAAAATGAAACCTATTGGTATAGGAATCTAACACCACCCACCTAATATAGGGTTAAAAATAAAACCTTCATACCCCCCCACAGGGTGGGCTGCCACCCTTGCTACACCCGGCACTACGTACAAGGGAGTCTACTGCTACCCGCGTATGGGGTAGTCATGGAAAGAATATAACACACACCCAAGATTCTCCCACTTGCTGTTTTCTTTCCACAGGGGGCCAAAGGAGAGCTTAGTCATCGATCCAACCTTACAATGCCGATTTTTCCTCTACACTAAGAGAACATCTCAGTGTTCACAAACTTTGTTAATGCATCTACAATATTCTTCAAAGTGTCCAATTTTACCAACAACACATTTTTTTCCTCAACCATATCCCTCACAAAGTGATACTGAACATAAATGTGCTTTGTATTTGAATGATAATTGTCAAGCTATAAAAAGGGTCTCTTTCACCTGTAATTACCTCATATTAATATGTCAATCCGGGAACGTTTTGTTATTTCAAAGAGTGTCTCAGTCTGAGGCTATCATTTGCTAGAGTAATGCTAGTAGTATAGTGCTAAAAAGTACAAGAGTAAACAAAGGTTTGTTTACAACTAACTACTTCAAAATATTAAACCTCACATTCAGAAAACTAAGCAATTTATTAGTCAAGGGTTCAGTAGCAGTAACTCATGCCTTTGTAAATTGATGGAACTAGAGGAAATCAGAGAACAGATCATGGATTTGGGAGCTAGACAGTAGATGTCAATGCTCACTACAGCCTGAGATCGTTCTTCACACCAAAATAACAAATGACAGGAAATGAAACGGCATATAAGAAATGGAACAACAATTAAGAAATAGAACAACAAACCTGAAATGGAACAGGAAACAGGAAACTGTCACAGCAACTAAGTCTAGCAAGTAGTAACACTTTGGTCTATAAGATCAAATGCACTAATCGTGACCTACAGGAATCAAATGGCAATCCTTCATTCTTAAGGACGAATTGAACAACACACCAAAATGGAATAGCACTGATTAATGATGAATTATAGAACAGCTCTTGAAAACCATATATACACACGGCACACCTTAATAGTAATCTATTCCAGTTATCAATCTCAGTTAGAAAGAGTACGACTACATTTCAAAATAGAACAACATTGCTTATAGATCCAACAATCGCAAAGAACATAATTCCTAAGATGAATTCTGTAATGTCAATGAATAAGTGCACAGCACAGAGGCTCTGTAATTAAGCAGCAACAGTATTCTGTAAAGACGAACAATATTATATCAACACTTAAAAGAATAGTGATACATTGTAGATTCAATACGATAGTTCTATCTTTAGAAACCTTAATAAATTAAACATAACAGAGCATGTGATGTAAATTACAAAACACATCAAATTACCAAATAACGTCGATTAAGCAAACCATGCATAAACCAAATGTAATAGTACAGGAGCAAGTGTCCTCCAAGGCCAGGCCCTTAGCCTCCAGGGGTACACTGCTTGAAGTTATTCCTAACTCAGAGATGAAATAGCAACCATGTTTGTATTAATGTATAAAGCAAAATTACAATAAATAAGTTCTCAACAAGACTCGATGATCAAAGTTTCAATCTTGAGAGAAATTACATAAAACATAACAGACTCGAACCCCCCTCCAGCTAACAGTGCTGCCCCTTTTATATTGGTGAAGGCAGAGATGTCTAGGTGCAAAAATAGTTAAAGCAGCGATCCTTCAGGATCAAGGATCTTGAGGGATTCACCGAACCGTTAGTCCTCAATTATCTCTTTTCTTTCTTGCGCCAAGACGATATCTCCACTTCCTTTCCAGGGCTGATTCACTTTGATTTGTTTTCCCTTGTTTGCATACAGTTCCTCGTCAAAGGGACAGCGGTTAACCCGTCCTTGTCCTTTCCTTTGGAACAACAGTTTCTCATTTTTCCTTCTTCCTGCATAAGGAAATGACATTTGTCAGTCTTTTCGTCTTGCACATTAATCTCATAGGTTTTATTACAATTCCTTATCATTTTCCTAGTTCATGATGCAAAAGGTTTGTAAGTTATAATGAAAAGATGGTGAAATAATTACCAAAAACATACCTTGTTTAGTACTCCACAATAATCAGGGTTATTTTCTAAGAAAATTACACTTTTTCTATCATAGTATATCCTTATATCTCATTGCATTAACCAAAAGCTCAAACATAATCTCTATAACCAAATTTCTTCATTGCTTGCATGTGTAGCTACCATGTATTCTACCTCTGTAGTTGAAAGTGCCACTACAAAACCTCTCTTACTCATCCAAATAACCACACCTCCAAATATGTTAAGGACATACCCACTTGTAGATCTTCTCTAATCTAGATCTACAACATAGTCTGCATCAACAAGGCCACGGATGTCCAAAATGTTGTCCAATCATGGTCATCCTTGGTAGAAAAAATTGTAATCATTAGTGCCACACAAATACCTAAAAACTTTCTTCACTATTGTCCAACGCTCCTTCCATGGTTTTGACATAAACATGCTCAATACTCCCACTACATCTGAAATTTCTATTCTAGTATAGACCATTTCATACATCAGACTATCAACTGCACTTGCATATGGAACACAAGACATGTCCTCTTCCCCTTCTTGTGTCTTGGGACATTGTTCAACATATAACTTTACACCTACAAGAATAGGAACCTTCACGGTTTACTATCCTACATATTAAACATATGCAACATTATCTTCACATACTTCCTCTGGATTAACCAGAGCTTCCTCTTTGCCCAATCTCATTTAATTTCCATGCCCATAATATAGCTTGTAGCACCAATATATTTCATGTTGAATTTGGAGGAAAATTGGGTCTTTAAATCCTAGATAATGCTTTTGTCATTTCGAACTAGAAACATATCATCCACATACAAGAACAAATAAATAACATGGTCACTAATTAATTTAAAATACACACGATGATCTTCTTTTCTTCTAGTGAAGTCAAGTCCCTGTATAAATGTATCAAATTTCTGATACCACATCTTTGGTTATTGGTTTAACACATACAAATACTTTTTTAACTTGCATACCAATTCTTTCTTACCCTTCACCACAAATCCTTCATGATTGCTTCATGTAGATCTCTTCTTCTAGATCCTCATGAAGAAATGTTCTATTCACATCAATTTGTTCTACCTCAGAATCAAAAGAAGCTACAATAGATAAAAGTAATCTAATAAAATATACCTTGGCAAGAAGAGAAAAAATATTACCAAAAGAAATTCCCGACGCCTAGGAATAACCTTTTGCTACCAACTGAGATTTTATTTCTCCACCTTTCCTTCTACATTCATCTTCTTCTTAAACACCCATTTCCTGTTGATGGGCTTCCTTCCAACCGACAAATCCACTAAATCCTAAACCTCATTTTTGTGCAAGGATGTCATTTCACCAACCATGGCCTCTTTCCATAGTTTGTTATCCTCTGAATCACTTTCTTCCCTCATAGTTCTTGGATCAGCATCAATAATAGAAAGAAAAATTTGAATAGAAAGTGGATGAAATATACCTTTCTAGCTTCCTTCTCTCTTGAACTGATCTTCTCATAGCTGGAGTTTGTGGCTCTTCATCTTTTGGTTCTTCTTCTACTGTAGAGTTTGATTCTCCTTCCTTTAGCTCAAATGATATCTTCTTAGGATCCTTTGGTAGGACTTCATGCTCAATAACATCTTCGACCTCTCCAAACACCATATCTTGGTTGTAGACAACCTTCCTTGTTTCTAGGTTCCAAAGCTTATAACCTTCTAAATCATCCTTATACCCAATAAAGATGCACCTTTTAGATTTACTATTCAACTTTGTTCTTTTCTCCAAATACCCTCAAATGTGAAAGGGAAAGTTTCTTACGAGTCCATACCTCTTCGGGAGTCTTATCCTCCAATGTTGATGAAGGTGATCTGTTCACTAGCTAACATGCAAACTCCAATGCCTCTACCTACAATTCTTATCCTAACCAGGCACCACTGAGCATGCTTATTCCATTTTCCATCAACCTCTTGTTCATTCTTTCAGCAACTCCATTATGTTGAGGTGTTTATGGAGTAGTCTTCTATAGGGATATACCAGAATTCTTACAAAACTCTTAAAATTCCTTCTTGCAAAACTATCCACCATTATTTGTCCTTAGCACCTTTATCTTCTCTCTCTTGTTCCCCACCAAAGCCTTAAATTCTTTAAAGATTTCAAAGAATTTAGATTTCTTCATGAGGAAATATATCCATGGATTCCTTGAGAACTCATCTATAAATGATACATAGTATATAGACTTACTCAGTTATGGATCTAACATAGGTCTAAGCATATCATTGTGTACAAGCTCTAATATATGTTTTTCCCTCTTATCACCAGAGGGGAAACTCACCCAATTCTACTTCCCATATACATAATTTTCATAGGAATCAAATCCAGAGAGAAATTAGACATACAATCTACCATACCATTACCATGAAGTATTTGAAGGCTCTTCTCTCCAATATGTCCAAGCCTTTGATGCCATAGCGTGGTATTTTCTCCAGAGACCGCTATATTTTCTGCTCCACCTTTAGGAACTACATAACTGTTGCACCCATCAATAAATTTGCTAACCTGAAGCTTGTAGAAATTTTCAATCCAAACTCCATGCAACAATACCAGTGCTTCTCGAACCATCTTGTAGGTATCTTTCTCGAACATTTTTTTATACCTGTATCATCCAAATTTCTTAGAGAAATAAAATTTCTAGCTAATGCAGGAATATGCATAGCACCCATAAGTGTTATAATCCTTCAACCTTAACACTTCAACTTGAATTTTTCACGACCGAAAATTCTAGCCTTCTTGTCATCCCCTAAGAAGACATCACAACCATCATATTTCTCATACTCGTAAAACCACTCTCTATTGAGAGTGAAGTGAAAGGATGCACCTGAGTTAATCAACCATGTCTCATGATCTACATGTGCACTTGAATAAGAAGCCAAGTACACATCCCCACCTTCATCTAAGGTGGTTTTTTCCTCTACAGAAGGAGCATCATCAAATCCCTTTCCTTTCTCCGGAGCTTTAGATTTATATTCCATTTTGAAGTGCCCTTCCTTTCTGCATTACCAACACACCTTTAGAGGTTTTCCTGGAGATTTAGATCTCCTTCTAAATTTAGATCTCCCACTCGAGGACTTGTTTTTGTTTCATTTCTGGGACCCTCCTCATATAGACAGGGCATCATCATTCTAGAGAAACATGTTTTTCCCTCTCATCTCCTTTGACAACAAGGATGAGACTATTTCACCAAACTACAAGGTAGTTGCATTGCTACCTATTGCAATAACTAGACTATCCCACCAATCTGCTAGAGAACACAAGAAACTAATCCAGTTATCTTCATCTAAAATTTTAATATCAATAGATAATAATTGGCTTACCCCATTATTAAAGGCATTCAGATGCTCTGTCACCGAGTCTCCATCTTTCATGCTTAGGTTATACAAATTTTTTTGTAGGAACAATTTATTCACTAGAGACTTAGATTGGTACAAAGTCCTTAATTTGTCCCACAAAGCCTTTTCCAAAGCTTCCCCTGATACATTTAGGAATACTGAATCTGAGACACATAATCGTATTTTTCTCTTTTCCTTCCAATCCAACTTCACCCCATCTGCAGCTGAAACTGTTGTTGGTTTTGTACCAGGATCTACCACAATACACTAATCTT
Source organism: Pinus taeda (assembly GCA_000404065.3). Classification (NCBI taxonomy): domain Eukaryota; kingdom Viridiplantae; phylum Streptophyta; class Pinopsida; order Pinales; family Pinaceae; genus Pinus; species Pinus taeda. Next base: position 7,528 of record APFE030826267.1, on the reverse strand, counting down.
TATCCACCAGCAGATCCTCCATCTTGAGTTTCCACAACTCAAAACTCTAATGATTAAATTTCTCAATCTCTATATTTCCACTATTTACCATCTCCCTTCACAACAAGAATCAGTCCCGCAGAACTCCCACTGAACAGGGTCTACCATAGGCTAGAGAAAAACCCCTCAGCAGAAAAGGCATCCCCTTGAAGTTGAAATAGATCTGATACCAAATGTAGGTTTTAACCCTGTACAGAAATTACCTGCATATGAATTCTAAAAAATAGAAAATAAACAACAACGAGAGAATAAAACATAAAACATATATATACAGAGATTTCCCCTGGATCCAAAAAATCGGGATTACCAGATTGATTTTTCATTATATTCCTTTCAATGCTATAATACATATATATACATGTTGAAGCATCCATAAAACCCAAACCATTAATCCTCAATTAGAATAAAACCATAGTACCCTTGACCGAATCTACAAAACTCCATGGACATAAAACCATCATGCCCAAAACCTTGTGCGAAATCCATGCACAAAATCATAGGTAAGTCCACCCACCTAATATTGGGTCAAAAAAAATTTCCCTGAGGGCTACGCCCGACACACCATATACGGTGCTACCACCACCCCCCCTGCCCGTACATGGGGTAGCCATGAAAAGAATATAACACAACCAACAAATTATTTCTAAGATAATGTTGAAATGATTTAGGAATAATAAATAAATTATTTTTTATTTAATTATTCCTACGGAAACATGAAATGTGGGTGAAAAACAAA
>APFE030826258.1:0-28840 GCA_000404065.3 Pinus taeda | reverse complement strand
GCCTCCGCTGCTCAATACCTGCATGAGAACTGATGATAATTCCAAGGAAACCACGTATTTACTTGGCTAAATAACGTGAGCACAAGATACAATGTGGGAAAACTCATTGGCATACTCAATCCCTTGATTGTGCAAGATCTGATGCACAACTATAGTCACAACTGATAGCAATCTGATTCTCTAACACCTGTCCCTGCTGAACTGAACATGCACTGACATGCAACTGAGTTAACTGATGTATTCATTAGTTGTATTATGAGTTAATAACTTGTGAATTAATTAATAACTAATTCACCCAACTCATCTCTAGTCTATTCGCCAGTTAGACTAAATAAAACCAGTTTAACAAAGTAAACTGAACACAACTCCATCAACTGCACCTCCAGTCCACTAAACTCAACTCACTTGAGTTCTAACTGAAGTCCTGCATGCAAATTTTAGTCATCCCATAGGTAACCACGTATTTCCTTCTGGGATCTGCATGTACCACATCCGTAGCTCATCCTGAAGGGCTCCAAGAGAATAAGACAAAGTTTATAGTCTAAATATTATTATGAGCTAATAATATTTGACTGTTCTATATTTAGACTGAGCAGTCACTCCGCTGTGATCTAAAAATAGAAGTCCATTTATTTTTCCCAACTTGATCAATCATCCATAAACAGCAACCTGCAATCCATAGACATGATCCATATGTCTAAAAATAGACATAGTCTAAAAATAGACTTGCACCAAAAATAGCCTGCGGGCCCACTTAGTGAAGACGACTCTTTTCACTAAGCTCCATCATCTTGTTGCATTCTCAACAAGCATTTCTTGTTGCACACTTTTCAACAAAACTCTCTTTTCAGAATACAGGACTGGTACATAAAGATTGAAAAGGGATATGGTCAACTTACTTGAACAATGTGTTAGCTCCGTAAAAATCCAGTGCTGGGTCTCATGGGATTTGATCAGATGGAAGAGATCTTTTGTCCAGAGAGTTGCAAGCCCTCCGGATGAGCCTTTTGAGCTGATTGCTCTTCTTGGCTTTTCTTCCATTTCTTCTTGCTGATGTCTAGAAGGGATTTCCCCTCTATCTTAGTCTCTTGGAGCATGAGAATGTCTGAGGGTTCTATTTTGAGCAGATCCTTGACCGCTTCTGCTTTCATGGGGTTGCCCAGAACTCTACAGTTCCAAGAGATGAGGCGCATTATTTACCAGGGGTGGGGTGGGAGCCTCCCTTAGGGGGCCTGTTCCTCGAGTTTCTCCCGATAGACATCTCAATTGTGGGCTGCCTTCCTTGGGTTTTGAGCCTTTCCACCTCCTCTTCCCTTGCTTCTCTACGGGATTTCCTGCCGACTTTTCTTGTGGGATGTTCATAGTTTTCCTCCTCCGATGAGTCGGAGCTTTCAGCTGGTTTTTTTCCTTGTGACATCTGCATATGAGGGATTGGAAGGGCTTCCTTGGGGGACTTCCAGGTGAGCCATTTCCTCATCTTCTTTGTTAGAGATAGGAGGGACGTTTTGATCCAAGTTTTCCGGGGCTATTGTGGCTGACTTGCTCTATCTATTTTCTTTGTCATTTGAGTTCTTTTCTTGGATGGGGATGGAGCTGCTTGGTGCCTCTTTCGAAGTGCCTTTCCCATTGCATTTTCTATGATTGGTGGTTTTTTGTATTAGGGTCCATTGCTCACCGATCTGTTTGTCTGACTGTTCTTCCGCCTTTTTCTTGCAATGTTTGGTGAAGTGATCGTAACCATGGCAATGTCTACATTTGAATGGAAGCTGTTCATAGTCCAACTCTTGTACATGCGTCCGTCCTGCTACTATTAATTTAATGGCTTCCGGTAGACCCTCCTCTAGGTCGACTTCGACACAGATGCGCACACATGAATATTGATATTTTCTTGCAGCCTGATCTATGTATTTTCCTAATTCGTTGCCGATGATCTGAAGAGACTTCTGGTTCCAGTAGTGGAGGGGAAGATGGGGAAGCCGCACCCACACGGAACAGCAGATGGGACATCCTAAGCTGGGTCGAAATCTGGCGACCATTTGTTGAGATATAGTCCTTGGGGGCCCATAAAATAAGGTCTTTTTCTAAAGATTAGGCTTCTGTCCTCTACACTTTTAAAGACGAAGACAAAGAAGCCTTTGCCTACGAAGTAGCTTTTTATTCCTTCTTTGATTAATGGCATCCAATTCCTTTGAGTCCATTCCTCTACCGACTTAGGCGAGGGCTAGAGGCCCGTGAACTGGCATATGAGGCCTCTCTCAGCAAGATTTAGGGCTTCTTTGTAGGTTTCTTCTTCAGGGAGGGCAACCGATGGTATGGATTCCATCTTCTTGACAAACTTCTGCTGTCTGGCTGAGGGTGGGTGCTTAGAGTTTGAGTCGATCATTGCTTTGAAAGCTATCACCTATAGAGGAGGGGGTAGGGGAGGGTCCAATGGGTCCGGACCCCCTGAGGGTGGCATGGCTGATCGCAGTAGATCAAAGCTATCCTAGACGCTCAGCAGGAGCCGCCGAGAAGGAGGGTTGGGGGCGGCCCAGATCAGAGGAGGCTGGGAGCAAGAAGGCCCAACAGCAAGGCTGCCAGGCGGGAAGGCCGCAGGAGGCAGCTCAGGGGTGCAGAGCGGAGCGGCTAGGTCAGTGACTTGGCGATCTAATGAAAACTTTATTACCAATTGCTTTAAGGCATCATTGTAGATCACAAAATTAATCTTCAAGAGTAATCATCTCTTTTATGGTTGATGGCATTGTGCTAAATTATGGTGATGATTTACCTAATACTTTTGTGAATTTGGATTAATTTAGTCTTAAGGATTTTGACCTTACAATTCTAATTATGTAGTGAATCTAGATCAAGACATTTGGACTATTTTTAATAACTGCTTCATAGGGTAAAGGGTTCATATTGAAATATTGTTTTCTTACACAATCTCCATCTATGTCATTTTAAATTCACAATGCAGAAAAGGATATGGATTTCTTTTCTTTACGGAAGGGTCAACCTATTCATTCGAGTCAAAGAAAATGGTTTTTGTGGGAACCACAATTGAGTTTATCCATAGAGATGGGAAGCTTTGATGATATTCATCTTAAGTTCCTAAAGTGAGATCCTAACCAAATGAAAATCTGCACTCCACCCTTGGTTTAATTTTTGAGTATTGGAATTAACCTCAAAGCGACACAAAATTATAGGTGGGGTAATTGTAATATCTAGGAAAAAAAGCAGCAAAGATGTGATGGCAAAGGAGCAACAAAGGAAGAACAAGAGCAATAAGGTATGTTGCAGTGATGTTTGACAATGAGAGGTTATGTTGCATTTTGTTGATGCTTGATGAGAATGTAATACAAACATGTGATGTACAAAGGAACAACATTTGTAGCAAGGCATATATATTATGTTTTGATGGCTTGGAAAAATAAAGGAGTAGTAAAGTATGATGGAATATGCACAGATGAACATGCTTTATTGGCGAACATATTGTTAAAACTTGCTTTCATATGTTTGTTATGCTGCAATGGGTGTTGGTGAAAGGTTGCTTGTGCATATGGAGAAGTGGATAATTGTAAACATGTATGCATATGATGAGTGAGATGTAAGGCAAAGGAAAATAAATGAAGAATATTGTGGTGCAAGGCTATTTGAATATGAAAGAAAGGCTATATTAATTCTTGCTATTTGTTTATTTTATTGACATGAAGAATATAAATGCATGAAATTTGGATATGATGAAATTAATTTTATGTATTTTAATATTCAAGAGTTTAAACCCTTTTGGAATTGAAGAGAAGCCTTTGGAATGAAAAGAGACAAGTTTTGTCATTTCAAATTAGTGTGTGTGGAATACTAACAACCATCAAAGTTCATTTATAAATTTGTGTAAGGTTGTAGAGCTGAAGGGTTAGAGAGAGTTAGAGAATATGAGAGATGATTGAGGTGTTATGCTTTATTTATCTGGAACATATAAATCAGATGTAATGCTAATTTAAGGAGAAGAAGGATCAAAATTAGAGATGGAGATATGAAAAATTGTAGACCAGGTAAACCAACATATTGTTTTCATTTTGTATGAGGTGATTATGGTCTCCTTTAAAGTTGTGGCTTGATAAATATTAGGTCAGAGGTTGTATAGGTAGGAGCCTCTTATGTAACCTGTAGAAAACTTATGGGAGTTGCAGCTTCCTTGCATGTTGTAGCTTGCAGAGAAATTGAGGTAGTATCCTCCTCTAGGTTGGATCCTACATAAAATCATGTAATAAGGGAGTAGGAGCTAGTTTGCATCACAACAATAACAAAGTTATGGTTCTCCCTTTATGGTTTTCCACTTATATTTGGTTTCCATATGTGTTTCTATTATGCACTGATGCCATGTTTTCGTTTACTTATTACATGTTGTTCCCATATTAAATCTAATGGTTATTATTTTTTAGGTTGATTGCTTAATGTTTCAGTTAATCAGTTAGAAGCAAATAGTTTTAATGTCCATTAATGGAATAAAGGATTCACCCCGTCTCAATTCAGTCAAGTTTTCATCAATTGGTATGGAGTGGGTTCCTTCAATATAAGCCTAACAAATTTAAGGTATACCTTGTTAAGTCATGGACTATAAGGAGTACACTTGCTAAGTGAAACAAACTTTCATGAATGGAGAAATAAGGTAAATTCTGAGCTGATGTCTTATGGACTGGTGTATGGGAGCTAGTGTGTAATGATTACTATAAAGACTCCCACTCCAAGCAAGAACAACACTGGAATTCATAGGAAAAATTCATAATGTATAATAATCTTGACAATAAGGATCTTGTATAGCTGTATATTTAAATTATGCAAAAGAAAATTAGAAAAGGTTACAACTTATGCATGAAGGAGACATTAATAGGAGAACTATCCAAAACTAGAAGAAAAATAAAAGGAAGAAAAAGTTTTGTCAAAAGTAAAGTATTCAATCAAATGAAGCAAATTTAGTTGAAGAACAATTCAAGCTTGACTTAGTCTTGGTTGAAATATAAATAATGAGGATGATACCATAAGAAACTGTTGCAAATATGTGATGAAAGAGAACATGAATTAAAGGAGGAAATTGTTAATTTGAAGACACATCTTGAAGAGGCAAGTATAATAGAAGAGATGATGAACAATGGGCTAAAGGTGAAAGAGGTACAATGTGAAAGATTAGAGTGTGAGATCATTTCAGCTAGAAGAGAGTTAGATGAAAATGGTAGGTTGAATAAGCATTTAGAAGAGGAGGTTGTCTCCATAAAGAAAGAATGAAAAGACATCGATAAAGGATAATGAAGCAACCCTAAAAAGACATACAAAAGAAGAAGCTAGTTATAGCATGATTTGTAAAGAAGCAAACAAAAACAAGTGGCAATATTGAGATGAAGAAATGGTCATTTGCTTCTTGAGTTAAATTGAGCAATTTTGAAGATCTCAAAGGATATTATTTGCTCCTTTGAAATATATCAAGGGTTTTTCCTACCATCAATATAAGAAAACAAAAAATCAATTTTAATTAGAAAAATATGCAGCAAATAAGAAGGCTTCATCAAGAAAGAAAACAAAGAATATATTCATTCACTTGGTACACAAATCATTTCTATGGTTACTGTTATTTGTGAAATGAATTTAGACATAGAGCTATTGAATGCAAATTTTTTGTAAAGAAAAGTAGAAATAACTCAAGAAAGAACACACCATTTGTTTCATTTCTTGGCCATATAAAATGATATTTGTGTAGCAATATTGGCCATATGGCCAAAGAATGCAAGTTGTTATATACTCTAAAGAGTTCTGGATAGAAAACAAAAGAAGCTCCAAGCAAACCAAATAATGAGCCAAAAGGAAATGTAGATAACAATAGAAGGCAACCAACTAAGGTATTGAAGAGGAAAAAAAAAGGAGCAACCTGAGACTTCAATAGCAAAATGAAGTCATCATAGCCTTAGGGGGAGTTGATATAGAAAGAAAAAGAAGAATTCATTCATTGTTAGAGGAGAAACAACATCTAAGGGAGAGAGAAGCCCCAAAATATCTTGAAAATATCAAAATTTTGAGGAAGCAAACTCTTACAATGAAAAATACAATATATGTCAAGAATGACATTGTTAATGAAGAGAACAAGGATGTATATGAAAATGAAAATGCCTTAGTTGAGACTGTCAAAATATTTGCTCACAATTGTCACGGAAGGAATATTCCATCCAAATTATTTTCCTTTGAAGAACATGTAACAAAGATGTTAGAAAGTAGATTACATGAACATAAAATGCAAATGACAGTCAATGTATTAGTGAAAAAAAATTAAGCAAATAATGAAGCAAAATTCAAAGCAATGTTCTAGTGCAGAGATATTTTATTTGCATATCTATATATACTTTGCAGAAGAGACTACATGTTGTAGAAAATGAGGCTTATTAGTCACATAGCCACAACCATCTAAAGGAAAAGTTGTGACAAAATCAAACTTGCAACACTTTGAAAGAAATAGTCTTTATCTTAAAAGGAACAAGCAATGGCTTGAGAAAGTAGTTGGGCATATCATTGAAAGAGCTCTACTAAAAAATTAGAGAAGAATACCTATTTTTAAGGGAACGAATGCTTGTGGGAAAAAAGTAAGAAAAAGAAGAGGAGAATGTATAGCCTAGATGAATGAAACAACATATTTGATCTTGCACAAGCATAGACTAATAGATTTTGAATGACATTGAAAAAAATATTTTATCAAAAGCCTCTAAGATTAAGACAAAATCCTCCTAATGAATCATTCAAGTACATCCTTATAGATAAGAGAAAAGAAAAAGTTCAACAATCTAAAAAGAGATAAGAAGCAAGGAGAATATGTATATATAATATAAAAAAAAAGATTCACAAGAATGAAAGTAAAAAATAAGTGGATAGAGGACAAAATCCACATAGGCTTATGACAGAAATGGCAAGAGACAAAGAGACAGATAATGAATATTGTGTATATAAATAAATAAGTGGACAAAGTTATAGCGTTCGTTACAATTTCCTTAAAATAAATTAATTGGTCAATGTCACATCCCACTATGCATTATAATTATATACATCAAGTGTTGTTAATACTACTGGCTTTTTATTTTAGAGCAACATTTCAATTCCTATTGGCAATTCGTATTGGCATATGAAGGAATATGACACTTGTGCTCAGGTCAAAATATATTCGACAATGTACATTGAGGATTATTTTACAAGTGCGTTGAGTGTGTTACAATATATGTAGTGGCATTAAAGAGCATTGATTATTAGTCAGAGTGTTTATATTAAAGAGCAACATTTTTATTAATGGAATAGAGTTTAGGTTTTTATGCCCTAATTTGGAAAGCTTTAATTATTATACAAAATGTTTAATAATATTATTTGAAAAAATGTTGAGGACAATATTTGGAGCTTATTGTTTGCAATACCTTAATACAATGCATAATATGAGTGTGTTGATAAAATAGGTAAAAGAGAATGTGTTCAGTTATTATTGCAAGGGTTAATAAAATGAGAAGCAATGTGTTGATAAAATGAAAAAGCCTTAATAAATTTAAATTTACACATGCAACATCTTATAGTATTGCAACATTTTTAATATCAATTTGGAGCAACATTTTTCTTTTCTGGATTTTGGTACATTGTTTTTATATTAACAACATCAAGATAATTACTTAGATGAAACATTTTTGTATACAACAATATGCCAACGATATGGGAATGAATACAACATTGGTTAGACTATGAACATTGGTTTTATAAAACTATGGTTAGGCTATGAACGTTGGTTAGAATAAGAGGACATTGGTTTCAATAGAATGAATAATGTAACATTGGTTTCAATGGGATGATGGTCCTATATACATCACTGATTGTACAAATATAACATTGAGATTGCTTTTAATACATGTAAAAATGCAACAATAATGGAACCACATGGAACAATAATGGAGTGATGACATGATGGGAGGATAAATATATTTGCTCTGGTTTTTGCACGCTGCTTTAAATATGGAGAGCGTACTTAATTTTTCTATTAAGAATGTTGCATACTTCCTTGATATATGCTATAGAACGCTGCAGCAAATAACTATTATTGCATCAGATATGGCAACATAGATATGGTTTTATACAATAACTGTTATTACAACATTGCTTTAATACATTGGTGAGTGTAGACACGGTTTATATATAACGTTTTTTTTTATATTCCAAACTTAAAGTATTATTTATTGAAAGCAAACTTATTTCACTTGGTTAATATTTGGAGCAACCTTATTATTAGTCCCTGCCCTCCGGGCCTGGCAGGGACTATAGCAATCGGTTTTGGTCAGTGACAATTAGTTCGACGCGAGAACCCATAAAACTATTTCAACTTAAAACAAAGTTCTTACGAATGACACGAAAACCAAAACCATATTTTTTATTTGTTTATGCTTTTAACCAATCAAAAACATGTTCGTCTTATTTGGCCTCAGTACGAGGTATACAAGCTGAAAAGTTAGACTAAAATTGGCAAAAGTACAAGTGATTAAGAGCTTCATGAACTAATGCTATGTTTCCCTTAGCATTAATCTCCTAACATTTAATGTTAGGAATACTTATTGTGTATCATATGTGCTAAACCATGGTTGCTGCCCACCTTGCAGTGTCGAAATTGCCCTGGCGTGTCAAACCATCGTTGCAGTGCCGTGTCAATTTGCATGGAAGCAACCGACTTTACTTGCCTCCCTTAAAACGCCTTCACCCTTTGCTTCATCTGCAACGCCCCTTCGTCCATGGCCATTATGCTTCATCTGCAATGGCCCTTCGTCCATCGCCATTATGCTTCGCACAACTCTCTCCACATGGCAGTCAATCATCTTAATCAGAACGCCTATTTTCTGCATATTTTCTGTGCAGAGGGCCCAGATCAGTCAGGTTGACATCAAGGTAATCTCCTACTCGAAATTGTTCCTAATCCATTATTAAGATCGATAATTGTTTTCTGGTATATGACACTCACCATGCCTTCTGGATGAGCAGCTCTGAATAGCTTTTAGCTTTTGATCTTCACCCACTGCAGATGTCCACGCCCTCTCCAAATTCGCTTTTTCCCACTGGTTTTCTGCCAGTAATAAGCTCAAGTATCTAAAAGCTCATGGAAATCCATCCCTGCATCCATATGCCAGTTGAATACTTCAGAAAAACAAGTACACTGTATAGCACTATTGAAATAACTTTATTTCAAGCTATTTCGAAGCATTTAAGTCTCCTTACCAGCTTTCTTTGCTGCACGAAAGAGGACCTCTTCAACAAGATGTTGGGCAGGATCTCCATCCGGACAAGATGACATAAACCATTCCACATGGTTAACCACCTCTTCATTGGTAAAATATTGATAAAGACCATCTGATGAAAGTATCAAATAATGGTCTTCAGGACCCAGTCTATGGTAACAAAGAGTAGGTGTGCATGTGATGTATGGCGCAGTGCCAACAAAATCAATTATAAAGACCTCGAGAAGAGCATCATTCCATTTCGGCTGCGATCACAAGAAGATAAGCATCCATTAGACCAAGAGCATGATGTTATCAATCTATTTCACTGGCTATAATATACCATTGTAAGAGTAGGCTTAAGTTTAAACTGAACGGATGGATGTCTTAAATGCAGACCTATGCAACTGAAACAAACATAAATTTACTTTGTAATATTTGAAATTATGCAAAAAAATAAGCAGTTTATACAAATTCTGTGTGTTTACATGAAGGTCATTAAAATCCTAATGGATGATATTATAGCTAATCTAACATCCCAGGTAGCTGATACAGATCGAAACCAAAGTTTACTCTAGATTGATCTAACACTGAGCATTGGGTAAATTCCTGAATGGATAATCTCTAACCTGCTTGAGGAAACCTCCACCAAATGCATGTGTGACCTTCAGCGTCCCTTTGACACGGTCATTCATGATAGGCAATACATCATCTGCATGCTCTGCCTTGATCCTCTGAACCTCCTGAAGAAACACCACTAAAACAAATCAATCCTAAAATGCATATAGTTTGACAGTAAGATGCCTCAGAAGGCCAATTTGACAAGGTAAATACTTGGAATGTTGGAACAAAGTAGAAGGCAAAGAAGATCAATTAACACGAGTTTATGATGTTGAATCCAATAAAAAGAACTATGATCTTACCTCTTCAACACCTGTACTGTGATCCAAGGATAGCTGCACAGCACCCAAGGTTGGCCTCTTTCCTGGCAGATCCATATCATGCGAACAATCATCAAATGCCTCCAAATCGTGTGAGGTTTCGTCACTGATTCATTCCAAGTCTCTGCAGGGCCGAGATTCTCCCACTTCCTGAGATATAGAACCAATTTCACCCAGATCAAGCTTTAGTTTCTTGGCCAAGATTGCCTGACTGTCCCCAACATTCATCACATACACATCTTCTCCCTTCATCAACATTACAAGCACACAAGATCCCATCAGAGCCAACTCTGGATTTTCCGCGACGGCCTTATCGGCCATTTCCAAGTACGCTTCCTCTGTTTTACTTAAGGCTCGAGACAACAAAATATAGTAAAATTTTCAAATTTTGCAAGTCACAGAGAGCGAGACTCTTAACTGCGTCCTCAGAACCTGAAAGTCCGATTTTTAACAAACCCAAAATAGCCAATACTCTGATTTGCCTATGAACCAATTAAAATCAATAAAACATCAAAATAAAATGTTATGAAATGATCAACCAGTGTTAAATTTCCAGTAACCAAAAGGGTTTTCTCCCAACTTCATTCCCTGGCGAAATCTTCAAAATCCTGCATTCAAATCCTGGCATTCAACAAACCCCAATTCAATGCATTCAACATTCTCCTCTTATGCAGGCAGATTTTTTGAACCCACATCACATGCTGTTCTGTTGGAACTATAGAAGTGTAGCTCTGGCAAATTGAGCCAATTTTCAGAAAGAATTGGGCATGAGAAACCTGCGATCGAAACAAGATTTTGAGTATCGTGATTTTAATATATCTCTGATTACACGACGCATAGAATTTTGCAAATGGATAGTCTAATCTCACTGTTTCAAAACCCAGAAATGAAAACTAGGGACAGGATACCACGCGGATAAGTTACCTGGAACAAGTATCCATACCCTGTACTGGCAATAAAGACGTACCAGATTTAATTTCCTCCACAGTGCGTTCCAATCCTCCAATTGACCGTCATCTGGTTCACTATTTCTATTTCTACGACCTCGTTTCTTCGTCGTCTTTTGAACTAGAAAACATTGATTAGCAGCTGCAACCAATTCCTCCGAGATCAGGCCTGCTGTAAAAGGGTACGGTGGGAAGACCTGGGCGCGACGGAGTTGAAATACTCAAGCCGTAGATGGGTAACGAGTTACCTGAAGGAACTTTAGTCCAGGTTGCAAAATGGAGGAGTTCGATAACAACAGCAGGCTATTCGTCAGGCAAAGGCATTAACCAGCAGCAGGTCTACCTTCCGCGGGCTATAGTGCTCTTCAGGGTGGACGGGCACGTGTAATACATGCAGGTGGTGGTTTGTTTTAGTGTCCAACCAACGCTGCGTGCACTTTTTCTAAGTTATTGAAACATCAAATTAAAAAGATATGGCAATAATTCAATTACTTAAAAACTAAATGTGTAAGAGAAATAGCTTGGGAAAGTTCGTTTGTAATGAAAAAATGTTTTTAATGAACAAATCTTCTGCTTAGCAGGAAATGAACAAATGTTTTTAATGAACAAATTTCACACCGCGCAATGTTAAAAATTAAGTAGATATGTGGTACCGCTAAAATGCGTTGTGTGCATATACAAGTATATTGTATCTTTGGAAGCTCAATTCATAGAGGGGACCGTTCAACGCACAAGTGAAAAACAAGAATTTAAGTAACTTAAGTGTTCGAACAGCTGGATCTTGCTCTCGATATGGAAGATCTGGATCATGCTCACGAAGGTATGGATCACGAGTATCCGCCTTTGCTTCTCCCATTGCTTATTGCTGTCGCTGGTACTGTGCATCTGGGTATGCTTAAACAACTCGCTTTACGCTGACCGGCCTAAGGGCACCGTGGATGGACTTGGCTCTTACGCTGCGGGTTGGGGCAGGGACTAGCTGCCCTGCAGCCCCTCTTGTTTAATGTTTGGAGCAGATTATATATTATTTTGAGCAGTTTTATTCATATGAGGAGGAGAGATATTTGGAATTCAATGCGATATATTATTTGAGAGAGAAACGTTCACATATATGGCAATAATGCGTTATATTTCAATTGGCTGACCAACAATGTGTTCAAGAAATGTGGTTTTGGTTAACCAGCCATGCATTCATGGTTATTGCATTTGGCTTTCGAGTAAACTTTGCATTATGAATTGATATCTTTATTATGTTACTTTTCTAATTTAGGGCTTTATATCTAAAAAATGATCATATAATAAATACATTGGAGCTTATTGATACGTTAATTTTCCAACATTTGGAGCAACTTATTACCACTATCATTGGAGCTTATTTTCTATTATTCGTATTACCATTGCCATTGTATATTGGATAATAGGGAATTACAATTACTTTGTTGGCAAATAATGCAACTCCCAAAAGGTTGTTCGTTATCTGTTGATGCAAGAGGAATATGAAACACGGAAAAATGGCTCATTGATACAAGGTGTTGTTATATTTGATGTAGTTAATATTTTGCATGGAGCTGCGTTAATTTAATGGAGTTGCAATAATAGTGTTTTATTGAGAGTTGCATTTATATGTATTATTTTTTATCATTTCTTAGACAATAAGTTGTTGTATTTAATGTAGTGATATCTGATAGTATCTGAATTTTTAAGTAATATGAAAACAAGTCCCATCACTAATTCTTACCATAGTCCCACACAAATAATATGGAAAATTGATTTCATAAAATTTTGACACTGCCATCTACTCAAACCTTATACAACCATATCCATTCAACCATGAAATGTGTTCATATACTATTAAACTTCGGTATCGTTCATATATTATCAATTGTAGCAACGATCATATATTATCAATTGCAGCAACATTCATATTCACATTGCAATTTTTCACCGGTGATCTCGTTTTTATGGTGCGGTTATGGTAGTGCTCATATTTTATCAAATACATCCATATCTTATATGCGATCATGTGTTCATACATGCCTACCTTACATGCCGAACTTCAAATGAGTCCATATATTTGGTGGTCTATGCACTGCAATACATGCCTCACATATTTAAATTCTCATATAGACATGTCCTATTCCTTCATATCCTCTCACAACAATGCTTAATGTATGTATTTATGATTTGGAGAGTATTATTAAGAGCTTATTTTTCATTAATATATTTATTCAATGAATTATAAAGCCATATGGAATGATATGTAGTGTTAATATGGAACAATATGCATGGTTGTTGGGATATGAGTTATTGTTGGACTATACTATTGTTTTTGGCCGCACAACATTAAAAGTCAATTAGGATTTTGTTCCCTAATTTCATTTAATAGTTAATCTTCATAAGTTTGATTGCAATGGCTAAAGATTATTGTGGGTACTAGGTGAGTGCAAAGGTATTGAAGATATTATCAAATCAAGTTATTCATTATTCATTATGAATTCAAATTAGTTTGTCTTTCTATTCAATGCTCTCCTGGATTTTGCTAGTCAAAATATGTTATATAGGGTTACTGAATTTTAGAAGGACAAAGTGGATTTTATTGTTTCTTTAACTAGAAAAGAAAATTTGGATCTTAATGAAAATTTGTGTGTAGCCCTTAAACAATACCCACCAAAGAAATGCTTCCATGTAAGCAGATTCTTGTAAGTGAAGTGAAGTCATAGGAGGAGTAAATTTCCATAACTATTGAGGTCTCTCTTTATGTGGTGTATGTGGTGAGTGGTAAAAAGGTTGAATGTAACATTTATTGACCAAATAGACTTCTCCATCATAAACAAAGATAAATCTCTTCTTGTACCCTTGCCATTAATGTCAAAGGGTGGGGGGGGTAAGGTAAGGTAAGGAGTGTGTTATAATCAATTTCAAAGGGGGAAATTGATGGAATTATATTCATTGATGGAAAAGGAGAGACAAGGAAAATAAGTAGCAAATATTGGATGGAAAAGGAGAAACAAAGAAACAACAAGAGAACTAAGGTATGTTGCAGTGACATTTAACAAAAAGAGGCTATGTTGCATGTTGTTGATGCTTGATGAGAATGTAATACAAACATGTGATGGCAAAGGAACAACACATGCAAAAAGGAATGTCTATTATGTTTTTATGGCTTGGTAGAATAAAGGGCTATTAAAGTATGATGGCATATGTACAGTTAATGTATGCATGGTTGAGAAGGTATTGTTGGAGAACATATTATTAAAACTTACTTTCATATGTTTTTTATGATGCAAAGGGTGTTAGTGAAAGGTTTCTTGTGTTTACATATGTTGATTTTGATAATTTTGGAAGCTCAATGATAAATTTCAATCATGGAACTAGATTCTTATTTTCTATATGGCCAATTTTGATTATTGAAGCACTCAAATCAAATATGGGAAATTGTACTTATGAAGAAAATACCACATAAGCACATTTTGACACTTAGACACTAACAAGAAATTGGTCACCCTTGGAAGCCTATAAATACAAGTGACTTCAAGCTCATTTGAATATCACCAATCATATTCTTCTTCTCTTCTTCATTGATTGGTTCGCATAGGTCTGAGGCTTGGTCAACCAAAGAGGTTCGCACAAGTTAGAGATTACATACAGTCATAGGCTTGTCAAAGAATATTTTCAATTGTATTCATAGGCTTACATGCTCAAGAGAAAAGTTTCCTCTGATATAAATTGATATAGGAAACATATTTTTGAATGTTATTGGGCTAATTTTGTTGGATGATTTTTTATTGGGCTCATTGTACTCTGTGTTGAGCATTTTATGACAATCTAATAAGCAAGAAGAATTTCAAGGGTTTTCCCCATAGTGGGTTTATTGATAAAATTTTGTGTCTCTTGTTGATGTGTTGATTTTCTCCTTTATCGTTGCATTTAATGTTCTATCTTCAATTACTATTGATGATTAGAAACATTAATTGATGTTGTAAAGGTTGCTAATTGAAGAATTGAATTGAGCTAAAGTAATTGAAACAACATAGAGAAGTGTGAAAATTAACATAGTATCGGAGCTAAGGTGAATGATAAGCCCAAAAGAAGACAAGTATTGAAGAAATCATCTTTGGAGAGGTGAAGGAGCTGATCTAGTCAATTCAAAGATGTCTTCCTCTTTCCTCAAGGAACATGAGAAGTTGGGTGACTCATATAATTTTATTTCATGGAAAGTCAAGTTGGAAATCATAGCTCATAACAATAATGTTTTTTATTACATTCAAGCAAAAGTACTTGGGCCTCTTGAGAATTCTTCCACTGCTAATTTACTTGCATATGTTGTAAATTTGAGAAATTCTAAGGACATGTATGATAAAAGAGTTGACATGTATGAAGTCAACAATTTGAATGAAATCATCTCCTTAAAAGATAAACTCAAAGACACAAATATGAACAAGGGAGAGTATGTGCAATCCTACATTGTTAGGATATCTTGTCTTAGATATCAATTGCAAAGAGTTGGAGAAACTGTGCCTGACAAGGAATTGGTGATGGTAACTCTTAGAGGTGTCCCTCATGTTTGGGATACCTTCATACTACCATTAATAACATCAATTCTTTAATGTCATTTGACGAAATTATTGGAAAGCTCGCTCAAGAAGAATCAAGGATGATATCAAGAGGAAGGATTCAAAAGCATGAAGAGAGATATCCTGCTACATTCGTCACTTAAAATAAGAAGAAGAAATGAAAAGGAGGACCATCAAATTCAAGAAAGCCTCCACCTCGAGATACAAAGAGAAGGAATAATAGAACACCATCGCACATTGAGTGCTACAATTGTCACAAGAAGAGTCAGTATGCTCAATATTGCCACAGAAGAACAATGGTCCATGCTACAACACTAGAAGCAAAAAATGGCGACTTTGCCGGGGATGCTATATACTCTTCATCCTCTTTTCTCATATGATCTCTTGATTAGTTTGATCGACCATCGAGTTCCTAGTTAGTTTGAGTGTTTATAGGTTTGCACAATCACTCATTGCTACCTTAGAGTGCTAATTTTGAAGTGTTTGTGGAAATATTTTTATTTTTTTCCTTTTTCCTTACCCAACGCATTTTTTTCTCTCATAGTCATGCTACCAGCGTGTTTTCTTTTGAAACAATTGCACTTATTCTTGTTACACAATATTTTGTCACACCTCCCGTACTTCCCTGTGACATACCCCAAAGTGCCTGAAACATGACCATCATGGAGTGTACTCATTCAGATATGCAACTTAGATCCTCCCTAAAACATTGATTGGAAAATGCCTTGAGCTTCCCTTGAAGGAAATTGCTTTAAAACCCTAATTTTAGAATCATCGCTCCATTGATACTAAAAACCACGATGGTCACTAGTTGCACTATACTCGCCCCATGATTCCATTGCTCTGTTGGCTTGTATACCCCTACTGATCCCTAAAAGGAAATTTTCCCAAAGAAGACTAGAAGCTTCCAGAAAGACAAGCTGGAGGTTGTTCGGCGTGGATGAGGTCAATTTCTCTCAACTTGGCCTTTTGGCCTTATCCCTAGGAGCTACCTCCTTGATATGAGGTCCTTCTCCAATCTTTGGAGAGATCCTAACCCCCTTTCCCTACCTATATATTCATCCTCTCCCATTCCCAAATGGTTGGTATTTGGCTATTTTCACCCTTATGCTGAGATTGTGCCTATATGCTACTCATTTGGCTTGGAGAAGGAGTGCTTGTAGAGCTTGAGCTTGGCTTTGGATATTCATTCAAGGAGAGATTATTGGCATCAAGGCTTGGATCTATGCTTCCTCCTTTATTCTATTAATATATACAACTTTTGGTTCATTTTCCATAAATGTGTATATTGATGTATCATTTATCTTAACGCTCCTTGATTTGTTAAGTAGGTTACTTTTGATTATGATATTTGTACTTGCATGCTTTGTTGTGTAGTGGTCTTCTGTGTAGGCATTTAAACACTATGAGAAGTTGGACTGAGCTTGTAGCACAAGCGATTCAAGGTCTTCAAAAAAGGAAGATGTTATAGCATCAGAATGAGGTAGGCCATCTTCCTCGTCTTCTATTTCAAGTAACTTAGGAAAAGGTCCAATAGATTGTCACATAGGTTGCTAGTCCCACTCATTGGGCTAGAGGAATCATCTCTGTCTGCAGAGATGATTACCTAGACAACAAAAAGGAGACTCCGTTGGGGAATATATAACCCTTTCCATCCATTCCTTCAATTAGATCCTTTGACTAGTTAGACCAACTGTCGATTTCTCGGCTTGTCTCCGTGAGTCTCGGTTTATACCATCACTGATTATGTTCTTATACTGCTAAGTATCGATTGTTTCTTGGAATATTTTTTGTTTTTTTCCCACATTCCTCGCCCATCGTGGGTTTAGCTATAACAGTTGCACTCAGAGTGTGAGTTTTTATCGGTATAGTCTCGATGAAAATAAATTTCTTCACTATTTACCCAGCTGAAAATCGTCACTACTTTTGCTATAAAAAGTAGTGCTCATGACCCCAACCATCACGGGTTTGGCTATGAAAAGTAGTGATGATAACCCAATCATCACAGGTTTTGGTATCTAAAGTAGTGTTGATCCTTGAATGTGAGAATTTTTAAGGTTTCTTTCTTAGAATATAATGTGTCTTGGCCTCTAAGGTATTTGCCCATCCTATATGCTTGGATTTGTCAGTCCTTTGATTGATTGTCTTGATTAATTTGCAAAATTTGTTTCATTGGCTTCAAAATTAAATCTTAATGAGTTCTAGGGTTTCTGGTCAATTGGTCATTGCTTGCTCCTTGTAGATGTCATTGAGATGTTTGTTTTTCTAATTAATTGAGTGTTGTTTTTTGTGGAAATCATTGAAAACATTGTTTTGCATTTGTTTTAACTTGTATTTCGAAATTTACCTTTTGTGAAAATGCATTATATTAGTTGCATTGAAAAGTTATTTTTTGAGATTCATCATTGAAAATAGATCACATTTTTCAGTGATTGAAAGCTAAAATTTGTATTAGGTGCTTCAAATCATTCAAAATGAAAAGAAAAGCATATTTCATATAAGTGCATCTTAGTAAAGTTCAAATCATATTTCTTTTGAAAAGTTGCATTTAGGATAGTGAAAAGTGAAAATCATTTTTACTTTTGGCATTGCATTTGGAAGACGAAAGCGAAAGTTAGTGGAAGGAATTTGGCATGATGATTATTGATTGAAATTTCTGCCCTTGGTTAGTCTAGCTTTTTGAAGTGGAAAATTTCCTTTTCTCAGATAGCTACATGTTAGGGATTCATGTGACATTGTTTTGAGCCCAAAACTGAAACATAATTGAAGATAAACGTTAAAATTTACCTCAATCACCCTAAGGAGCATTTGGAACTTAACACAAATATCTAGAGGTCTAGGTTAGAGATGTGTTCTGACATCTTTAAACATAGCAGTTTTCGTTAACTTCCTGCAGTGTATCTCGAGGGTGAAATCACGTCCCAATATGGAAGTACATAGAAGGTTCTCTAGTACTTTCGGGTATATCAGAGGCACTTCAGTATGATAAGTATATAGGGATGCTCTCATCAAATGGTTCTGCATTAAACAACACTAACATGGATTTTTTTTCCCCGTACCGTCGAGTATATATTGGGATACCCCACTAGGTTGCTATCCTTTAGCCACAAGTAACCAAATCAGCTTCCTTGTAAACGTGATACATCGAACACAACATTAAGGTAGATTGGCCACCATACGTTAAGTCCTTGGTTTTGGCTAAGGTGTATATAGTAATTCACAGATACTTGGTAAACCCTTTTTCGTAGATTACCCCTTTTTTATTTATTTTTGTTAAATTTCTAAAATCAATTAATTGACCGTGAAAGAACATCCTTCCTGTGGAAATACTCCTTAGTAGATATTAGCTTGATACCAATGGAAACATTTCCCATGCCTACCAACCAAGGAAATCCCCTTGATGGGAATCCTTGTCCTTTTCCTTCTTTTGAAAATGTTGGTTCTCCTCACATGGCAACATTGGCCCTTCCTGGATTGACTGTTCATCTGCCAGTTTGGTCATTTTTGACCTCGGTGATTTCGAGTGTCCAAACTGATTTTCAACCGGGTTTTCCTCCACATGAACAACATAAACCTCATGTTAATACTAAAGTTGACCCCTTGCCTTATTCGCCTATTTCTTCATCCCGTTCTTCCTCTTCGCCTTGTGAAAGTCTGGATTCTAGTAACCAGGAAGCTAAGAAGAAGAAGAAGAGGATGAAGAAGAAGAAGCACAATAAGCAAGGAAAAAACCAAACAACTATTGTTACCGATGCAACTAATGAAGACAAATATTCCAACCAACTCTAAAAGGTAAAATTACCTTGCATGTTATGTAAGGGTGACCACCTTCTTCGGAATTGTCATGGTATTCCCAAGTTCTTAGAAGTGTGTTCCATAGGTTCATATCGACCTTTGTCATTAGCTTCTCGAGTTCATGTTGGTCACAAACCTTAAACTAGTAAAGTCCATGGGAAAAAGGGAAAAGTCAAATTTCCCTGTAAGTTGCGTGAAGGTAGTCATCCCATTCACCTTTGTCCTCTTATGGATGAAGCTTCCAAAGAGTTGGAAACCTTACAACTTCCCAACCTCGTCTTCTAGCTGGGTATCAGAAGCTTTCCCTTGATCCTTCGCTAGTTGATCAAGTGATTGATCAAAAACCATCTTTGGTCAAACCCACTCTCTCTAAAAGTGAGTCTCGTGAGTTTATTATCGACCAACTGTTGGTTGAGAAACCAGTAGACTTGACTCCACTTTCAATTAATTGTACCTTTCAGGTAGAGATTGAACCCCATACTGCTCAGTTTCTTTTGGTTTCTTTAGTTTCGAATGAACTAGAGAGAAATCCTCTTGTTCCTTAGGTGCATGAGTTCTCCTATTCCCATAGAGCAAGAGGGTAGCTCTCACGTTCCTACGACACCCCCTCCGATTAGTTCAGTCACTTACTTTGATTGGAATCAATTGGCAGGATATCACCTTCTATCTTATGTACCTTTCCAGATTACAGTACATGCTTACCATATGGCCATACCTAGCAAAGTCATATATGAGGGCGCATATGTTAGCATTCTATCCTCAACTGCTTGGAAAGCTTTCGATTCTCCTCAGTTTGTCCTCGTAACCCAGAATATGTTAGCTTTTAATAGAGGAACTAGTTAACCGTTAGGGATCCTTCCTAAGTTATCTATTAATTTGGGAGGAAAGACTGTCTATATAGATGTTATCGTTGTCCAAGGCCTGTTGGATTTTAATCTACTCCTTGGCTATGACTATGTTTATGTCATGTGAGCTCTTTTTTCTTCCCTCTTTCGAGTGTAGTGCTTCCCGCATGAAGGAAGAATTGTGATCATTGATCAAATTACATTCGTTGGTCCTAAATCAACTCCCACTCAACGTCATCCCTAAGTGGTTCTCATATGCAAGCGGTATCACCCCCACCACAGGTTAATTACGTGGCTACCTGTTCCATGCTTACATCTACTGATGATCTAGTAGGTGATGTAGTACACCATGTACGGGGGATGTTAGAGCCCGATTTTTCCATTGGAACCCTGGACATGTATCCCTTCTAGAGTGTTGTTATCCCATCTGATGAGAAACTATTGGAAGCCATGGCCTCTTTTCGTCTGTGATCAAAGATCTGGAGCAGAGTTCCTTGTCTTGTGTCATGCTCATTAAAAAATGAAACAAGGGATATGAGGATATTTATTTTACCATGTCAACCTCATTAACAAATGAAATAGGTTCCCATGAGGATATTTCTTTTACCATGTCAACCTCGGTAAAAAATGAAACAAGGCTTCATGACCATGGTTCTTTTCCTGTGTCAAGCTCATTAAAAAATGAAACAAATCCCCTTCCAATTTGAGTCTTTGATTAGATCTCGTAAAATCCTAGTCGAGTCTTTCACTTGATCTTGTAAGTGAACCTTCATTCCATCTACCTATTAGTAGCCAGTAGTCTACTCAGGTGAATGAAATGAACTTGGGGGGCATGTACCTCGAATTGAGTCATTATGTTGGGGGCATGAAAACTCATCTCAAGCATAGTTTATCTTTGTTTCAAGCTTGTGTGAAAATGAAACCAAATCCAAGCATAGCTTTTTCCCATGTTTCAAGCTTGTGAAAAAATTAAACCATCTTCAAGTATACTCAAGCATAGTTTCCCATGTTTCAAGCTTGTGTAAAAATGAAACCATTCCCATTTTACCTCCCGTGATTTCCATTTTATCAACTTGTTTTGGCTAGATGATCCTTGGTTTTCTCCTTTCCATTGTTACCATATATTTGGTTGATCATACGCTTTCACTTGGTTGTTTTACCCTTGCCTGAGGAACATTTACAATGAGTGGTATTATTAGCCAACCTCTTAAATCTTACATGTTTTGAGCAGTTCCACCATGACCAGAACTAGTTGTTATCCTTCTATACCACTTGTTATTCCAGGCAGAGTCATCTTTTAACTCTTTAATGACTCTTGAAATATGAAAATATTGTCAAGAACTTGTCTTTTCGAACTCGTAAAACTAAATGAAATGACGTCTACTAAGTATAAGTTTAACCATTTTCTAGATTGAGATAGACTAGCTACAAAAAAGGAATACCTTAGTCAAACAAACTAAGAGGTTGTCTTGAATATTGTTTTTTGCCTTTTCAGATTCGAGAGACTATTTACGAAAAGGTACATTTGGAGTTTTATTTTCCACCTCTTTTTCAAACTCTCTAAACATGAAAAAAATGTCGAGTTTCCCTTCCGTCAGACTCGTAAAAGTTAAAAGACGTAGGACTTGTCATCATGAAAAGGCCAAGTTTTTCCTTTCTAGAGCTCGTAAAACTTACAAGAATGGATTCATCCGAAGGATGAACTTATAGGACAATAATTTTTTATCCCCTTCAAGATTGCAATAAAAGGTAATGGGGTACTCACTAGAAATGGTGGGGGAAAAAATGAAAGTGATCATCTCTTGTATTTCATAAAGGCAGCATGTCACTCTTGAACATGACACTCATATGTTACTCATCTCGGGTTTGGAACATCCTCACTTGGTCACTTGCCTTCTTGGGTTTGGGAAATCAATTTTGCCTCTCATCTGATTGTACCACTTTGTCATCATGACCTTTGACCCTATGTTGAGTCAAATGCTACCAAACTACGGAGTCGTGTCACTGATATGTTCAAGAGAAGTCTTATCTGTATTTTTTTACCACTTATACACTGCCTGACTGCTTACCACAGTCCTGGATCACACTTGTCTATTTGACTACATCCTTTTGTTTTGTGTTGATGATGTGGGATTCATTATGGACTTCCTTCGATGGATCACTTCCTGTTGACTTCAGCTCATTATCGAGGAAGATGATCTAGAAAATCCCTTCTAGTACCTTAAATCTTGCATGCCTCAATGGCAAGTTCTTCACATTCAATGACATGTTTACACCATTGACCTTCGATCAGATGATTCCATGGGTGTTCGACTTCAGCTTCATTATTCGCATTCGTGGATTGTGATGATTGTACCTTGAGATTCATTTTCATTATTGGTGGTTTCTCTCTTGCCTGTTAATGGTTTACATCATTGACCAGTACTCAGGTGGTTTTCTATCATTTTTGACTTCAACACTTCTATTTCACATGTTAGAATTTGTACATTGACCAGGTCGAGATGAAGCGCAAGACCTTGGATTATGTGTGGTGAATCTAGGTTGCTTGGAGTTATGAGTTATTCATGATTGTACACATGTTTCCTCTAGTAGGATGGATGCGTCCATACCGTGGATCCATATCTATGATCCTTTCTATTCGGATGGCTATCTCCATATCGTGGATCCATACAGATGATCCCCTTCTATTCAAATGGTTGCGTCCATGCCATGTATTCATGTATTATTAGTTGCATATTCATGTATCATTAGGCATGATCATTAGAGATGTCAGATATGTATATGCTTGATTTGCAGGTCTCCTAATGCTATTGTTCTAATCCTTGCACTGACTTGTAAATCATCTCAACCATCACTCCATGTTCTGCCTTCATGCTTTAGGGTGCATCTGTTACACAATATTTTGTCACACCTCGTGTTCACTTCCTGTTCCATATACCAAAGTGCCAAAATGTTGACTACTGTGCAACATATCCATCATGATATATAGACCAAAACCTCCCTGAAGAATCAAAGGAAACTGCCTTGAGTCAATTCTGAAGAAGGTTAGCTAAAACCCTAATTTTTAGGTCAACGCGTTTTGATCCTCTGCCTACCTGTGCTGATGGAAGGTTGCACTACTTTACCCTAGCGCTTCTAGCATAGGTTTTGATATGAAAACCCGTGTTGAACCTCTTTTGGCAAGTTTTTCCCAAACTTGAGGAGAAGCTTTGTGCACTAGAAACTTCGAGAACATCGAGTTGGATATTGGTTGTTGTTGATATGGTCGATCTCTCCCATTTGGACCTCTTGATCTTATCATTATGGGCTTTCCCCTTGAGATGTCAACCTTACTCCCTCTTTTGTGAATCCCTAACTCCCTCTCCCTTCCTATAAATCAACTCCCTTCCATCCCCAAATGGTTGGTCATTGATTCATGCATTCATATACTGATATTATGCTTAGATGTTGCCCATTCTAACTTGGAGAAGGAGTGCTTGAAGAGTCTTTTCTTGGACTCGGACATCCACCAAAAGGAGCTCTCCAACATCAAGGCATAAGTTGTATGCTTCCATTTTGAGTTTATTAATATAGACATCTGATGTTCACTTTCCATAATTGTGTAAATGTTTATGATTTTAGCTTAATACTCCTTGATTTATTAAGTAGTTTATGTTTGATGTATGCCATATATGCTCTTTTATCTTGCATATCTCTTTGATATTTCTTGCAGGTACTCGTACAAGAAGAACAAGGCCTGGAGTGAAAGAATCAATGTCATCTCCAAAAGGATTGAGCGATTAACACCAAAGAGAAGTAGGTTTCTCCTTCTCTCTGTATTTGTTAAACATAAGCTAGGAAAGTGTATGTTAGTTTGTTTAGTTTGTTGCTAGACCCACTCATTGGGATTGAGGGATTGCCTCTATTTGCAGAGGGGATTTACCTTCACAACAGTTGCACCCAGGGAGATAATATTAATTGGTTTTGTGACTGGTGCATACATAAGTGGATCAACACCTACCCATGTCCTCATTTTCTTAATAAATCTGTCGAGTCGTAAAAAGGGTCTCTTTCACCTCTAATTACCTCACATTAATTTTTCAATACAAGAACGTTTTGTTATTTCAAAGAGTGTCTCAGTTTGAGGCTATCATTTGCCAGAGTAATGCTAGTAGTACAGTGCTTAAAAATATAAGAGTAAACGGATTCTTGTTTACAACAAAGTACTTATAAAGACTAAACAATGTATTCAGAAAACTAAGCAATTTATCAGTCAAGGGTTCAGTAAAAATAACTCATCCCTTTGTAAACTGATGGAACCAAAGAAAATCAGGGAACAGATCATCGATCTGGGAACCAGACAGTAAATGTCGATGCCCACTACAGTCTCAGACTATTCTTCACACTGAAGTAATAATAATGCAAGTAACAGGAAATGGAACAAAAAATAAGGAATGGAACAGTGACTAAGAAACTGTAACAACAACTAAGTTTAATAAGCAACAACACCTTAGTCTACAAGAATAAATGCAACAATCCCGTCCATAGAAATCAAATGGCAATCCCCTATCTTAAGGATGAATCAAATGGCACACGAAAATAGAACATCACTGATTAATGATGGAATGTGGAACAGTGTTTGAAAACCAAATATAAATGCACAACTTAACACACGGCACACCCTAATAGTAATTTGATCTTCGTAATCCAATTATCAGTCTTAGTTATAAAGAATACAACTACATTTAGTAATGGAACAACAACATCAATAGATTTAACAATTGCAAGGAAATATAATCGCTAAGATGAATTCAGGAATACCAATTGATAAGTGTTACAACACGATACTCTGTAATTGAACAACAATAGTATTCTATAAAGACCAGTTATATCAGCACTTAAAAGAACAGCAATGCGTTGCAGAATCGAAATGATGTTTCTGTCTCAGAAAATGATATTACTCAATAAATCAAATGTAACAGAGTTGTGATCTAAAATAACAAAACATATCAGATTACCGAATAAAGCTGATAAGCACAACCATGCATGAACCAAAAGTAATAATACAGGAGCAAGTGTTCCACCAGGGCCGGGCACTTAGCCTCCAGGGGCACACCGCTTGAGGTTATTCCAGGATCAAATATGAAATAGTAACCAAGATTGTATTAATGCATTAAACAAAATTACATTGGATCACTTCTCAATGAGAGTCGATGATCGAAGTCTTAAATTTAAGAAAAGTTACATAGAAACATAACAG
Organism: Pinus taeda; assembly: GCA_000404065.3. Classification (NCBI taxonomy): domain Eukaryota; kingdom Viridiplantae; phylum Streptophyta; class Pinopsida; order Pinales; family Pinaceae; genus Pinus; species Pinus taeda. Next base: position 3,248 of record APFE030826258.1, on the reverse strand, counting down.
ACTATCCCCTCGGGCTAACGGTGCTGCCCCTTTTTATAATGGCGAAGGCAGAGATGTCTAGGTGCAAAAATAGTTAAAGCAGTGATCCCTCAGGATCAAAGGATCATGAGGGATTCACCAAACTGTTGACTCTTAGTTATCCCTTTACTTTCTTGCGCCAAGCCAATATCTCCATTTCCTTTCCCTGGCTGATATGCTTTAATTTGGTTCACCTTATTTGCATGTGGTTCCCCGCAAAAGGGACAACGGTTAACTTGGCCCTGTCTTTTTCTTTGGAATGACAGTCTTTCATTTTCCCCTCTTTCTGCATAAGAAATGACAATTGTCAGTGTTTTTGTTTTGCACATTAATCTTACAGATTTTGTCATAATTTCTTATTATCTATCTAGTTCATGATGCAAAGGGTTTGTAAGTTTTAATGAAAAGATGCCAGAATAGTCACCAAAAAACATACCTTCTTTAGTACTCCACACAATCCCATGGAGATACCGTAATTAAGAATCATGTGATATGAAGTATTCTGTAAATTGTGAAATTCAAGGTTCAAATCCCCCCAATCAGTTTACATTTTGAGAAGAAAATTTCATGTACTATAGATCAACATGTTGTTACAGAGATATCAATTTGTTGTTGATAGACTTGGTTGATTTGGGATTCAATTTTACAACAATAGTAATTAGCATGTCAATGTAGTCCTTGGGTCCATAACAGTTAGACCCATAATGCACAATAACTTATCCATACTATATCTATGAAATAGACTTCATGGGAACATCAACCACAAATTATCTCCTTTGATTATAGGGATGTCAAACATGATGGTGGCATGCAACAACTCATATTGGAAAGGGCATATATAGGCACCTAGAGGTATAGTGGTAGCGGTCAAAATCGACCCTATGTCACACAAGTACAAAACTAGCCTAGATGTTGATTCCTCTAGTAAGAAAAATAAATGTTGGTAAAATCCACCCATAAGATTTGCTCAAACAATGGTTATGTGACAAGTAAAAAATGAACCATTAGAAAATCAAGACTACCCAAAACTTGTCAAAAAGCCAAAGCCTCCTACATGGACCTTGGTTTTTGAGGAACACTACACATTTCTTTGCTAAAACTATGAAATTGGCTCTTTACTCAACCAGGTTGTTTTCTTTGAATATCAAGTATGGGCCAATTACCCAAAGATGACAATGTACTTGAAAGTTTGCTTGGAGGTTGTTATATCATACCATTTTAAGTTGGTTAAAACTTGTATCAAAGTGCATTTGTCCAAGGATATGAAAGAGGACATAAATTTAGTGTTATTGTGAGTAAAAGAGTGTGAATGTAGTCTATTTGATTTTTCATGATACTTGATTCAATTGCCATGATAAGTCCTACCATATCAAAGAAGTCTCTCTCCTTCAAAATGAGAACAAACAACTCAATCCTAGCCAACCTCCTATACCTGAGCTAATGTTTGGTGTATATTGTTAGATATAGATTTGGCAGAAAGGAATAATAGAGAGAATCATAAGAATCCACAAAAAGGACGGGCCTACTCAAATTGGACCTTATTGGTTGTGAACATTCTCTAATTTTTGTAATTGGAGTCTACAGGGAATTGTGTTCAACAATGTAATAAATGCAATGCATCATCAATATTCACAAGACCAAACAAGCCATTAGACATGGGTAGATCAAGATTGGCCTTGTCAACCATTATATCTCTATTTAGAAACCTAGTCCCAAGTTGAACTAGTTAGATACCTTTCAATATGAAACTTATTTTGTTTGTTATGTTATACTCTAATTTCTTTTATGAATCAATTGAGATCTACAATTTCAATAGTGGATTTCTCTCCTTGGGTTTCCCACTTATTCTTAGTGTGTTATTGTGCATTATTTAAGGTTATGCTATGTTGACATTATTTGTTATCATTATTCTCTTTGTTATAAGCTATTGTTATTCAATCATGGTTAATTTTTCAATAAATCTATTTTGTTGTTTGTACTTTATTAGCCAATTATTATATCATAAAGGTACATTGATTTGTTTCATATGTTGAGTCATCTTTAAGCCCAACATTTGACATGTCGTCCCATGAACTCACAAATAGTGCAGTGTGAGGAGATACCACTAGCAAACTTTGAAGAAAGTTTCTATGGTTGATCATGGATATTCCACTAGACAATGCATCACAATAAATCTAATAAAAAATGTATTGAAAATCCAAAATCTATACAATTAGGGGTAATTTTGTTTAGACTTGTGGATTTATCAAGCTACTATTTTTTGTTTAATCATGTAAGATATAAAAATGGAAAAAATAGAGAAAGGTAAAATACAATCACTCACAATGAACCCTAAATTTCCATGGATATTCCACTAGATTATTTGTTAGAACATATATATGAAAATACATTTGAAAATCCAAATTATACACTATGAGGGTTAATTTTTTCTTAGATTTCCAAATTCGTTAATTATTGTGTTATGCTTATGCATGCAATAGTTAAAATATGAAAAATAGATAACAACAAAATAAAAATCACAAACCACAATGAACACAAGATATGATCTAAGAAAATCCTTATGAGATAAAATCGAGGTGGAACATGAGGTTGCGATGCTCTATTTTTCTCTGAGTGGAAATGGATGCAAGTACAGAGGAGTGAGACTCGTAACCTATAGATTGCTCTGATACAAAGACCCTCTCTATTTTCTCTCTCTATCCACTCTACACTACTATGCTCATATATGGAACAAAATGCACTCTTATATAATGGAAGCTAGTTTCTTCCTAGCAACATTGTTATAACACAATGCAATAACCTACTAGTGGTTAAGTTTTACTCCTTCAACTCTTAACTAGAGTTACAACATTGACTCTTCTAGAGTCTTTTTCATCGTGATCAAGTGACTATCTCATTTTCCATGAATAATGGGAGCTAACATAGCGCCTCTCGAATTATGGTGGTTAAAGCAGAAAGGTCAACTTTTGGGTGGCATAACTTTTGCATATGGACTCCGTTTGAGGTCTCTCTTGCACCAATGAAAATATGTATAAGTGTATAATAACTCTAAGGGGTGTGATGATTAAGCAACAAAAGATTACCCCAAAAATGAAATGCCCACTCCCTTATCCTATTATGTTATGTTGTTAGCCTACCTACTATGAGATTCTTTGATCTTATACATTGTTATTAGTGTTATTAGTATACATATGAGGTATGTGTATACCAGCTACATGCCCACATCTCAC
>APFE030826255.1:0-12667 GCA_000404065.3 Pinus taeda | reverse complement strand
TGCCAAGATTAAACAGTTTGGACAGATTTCATTCTCTATTCTACAACATGGAAATTGAAAACATGGCATGATCCAGATTAGACTGTTGGACCACCCATCAAAATTGAGTTCTTATCCAAACTGATACAGACATTGTCTTCTTAGGGAAATATGGGATCTTTGCATTTGTCAAAGCAGAGCATATTTGGATCTTTGATATCCAATCATGAAATATGAAACCTATTGGTATAGGTATCCAACAGTTTCCTTCACGTAGCCTACAGGGGAATCGAATCTTCCCTTTCTTCTTACCACTTCCAGTTGATAAGATAGAATTGTCATGAGCTTCAGAGGATTACGAGGGTTGAGCCGGATCATGAGACCATACTTCCAAGATCCTAGAGATGCCAGGACAATCATGAAGAAGATTGTCACCCTTGCACAATTTACAAGGAAACTTAACCTTCCTTGGAGGAGTAGAAGGTGGTCCGACCTGAGATGTACTTGGAGCAATAGCTGCACAAGTGGCCTCACATTTATCAGACTTCTTCTTCTTCTTCTTAGTCTCTTGGTTACTAGATATGGAACTTTCACTAGGCGAAGGAGGAGAAGAAGGCGGAGAAACAGGGGAAGAACGTGCAAGCTCAACCTCGGAATCAACATGTCGTGGTTCAGATGAAGGAGATAGTGGAACAGGAGTCATGACGCTCGAGATCACTGAGGTTGAATACAACCATACGAGAAAACCGATGGTTAACCCAGGCAAAGACAATGTTGCCATATACGGAGCACCAACATTTCCAAATGGAGGAAACGGACCAGGGTTTCCATCTGGGGGAAGACTTTGGCCGGTAGACTCGAGAAATGTTGCCATCAAGAATGAGCCTGAAAAACACTCTTCTCACAACCAAGAACTTGAACTGTTACCATGAATATTTCATGGGTAGTAAAGTATGACACAGGAACAAAACTTGACCTTTTCATGTTTAGAGAGTCAAGAAAAGGACGAAAAGGTGACTCTATCTCTTTCGAGGTTGATGAGCCTGAAAGGAAAAGTGCTCAGATGGACCTTTTCTTTTAAGGAGTCTGAAAAGGAATGAAAGTGACTACTCTGGAGAAACTAGGCAAAAGGTTTACCAAACAACTCGTAAAACTGCATATACACCTTGGTGATCATATGAAAACCAAGGACTTTTCGTACGGTAGTCAATCTTCCCGAATGCTGTGTTCGGTGCGTTACGGTTTGCAAGGTGGTAGACATGGCTTCCTAAGGATATAGGATGATAACCTAGTGGGGTCTCCCAACATATTACTCGACGGTACATCAGAGCACAATTCCATACTAGACCGTTATTGAGTCACAGAAGGAGGAATCACCCAACCTTGAGTGAAAACAATAGTGACTAGGTTTAACGATGCCGGAGCACGTCTCTAGCCTAGACCTCTAAGTAATGAGTGTTATGTTCCAATGATTTTTTAGGTTTATTCAGTTCATTTTAAAGTTGATCTTGAATTATGTTTCAGTTTTCAGGCCTTACTATATGTATACAACAAAACCTAGGATGCAGCTAGAATGAACAAAATATCATTTTACTTCAATGAACACCTACCTACAGGAGGGTAGAGAGATCATTCCCAAACCAAGAAAACTAAGATAAGAAAATGCAGTCACTCAATGCATACAGACATCAATCCCTACAGTGCATGGATACTACTAATGAGAGATTTTATCATTTGCTTCCCAATATGCAACCTTGAAATGCAAATTCACTTTCACTTTCGTATACTAAATGAATGCAGTCTTTTGATTTTGATGTTTTAAATTTAAAAGAAACAAAAAAGCAAGTGTGGAAAAACTGGTCGATCCAAAAAATCGTGATCTATGTTCAGTAGTGAAAATAAATCGAATCAATACCAAATATTGGTCCAATAATCGTCACTAAAAATAAACCAGAAACAAGCAATGGGGAAGGCTTAATCAAACCAACAAGAAAGTTGCAAATGAACCTTGGGAAAACCAGCAACCACACCAATTGATTCAAGAACTTGAAAGAACGAACTAGGTCACACAGGCAAGAAATGCAAGATTCATTCAACAGAGCCAAAGAAAGAGTGCCTTAACCATAAACAATGAAAAACAAGCTACTGAGCAAGAGGAAAAAACAAGGGATCAATAGCATTGGTGAACTCAGGAGGTAGAATTGAGGAATCGTCACGAGGACAACACAAGCAACTAGTGATGATCAACAACTAGCTGTGGCAACAGAACGACGTCGTCGCGGAAGTACACGTCTTTCGCGCGACGTACCAATTTCAGGAGTCGTCGCGACTGTTCGACCGTATTCAGTGACGTACAGGACTTTACAAAAGAGTGAGCACGACATCAGTGCGCTGTTAAACTATTTCCTGCGACGATGTTAAAAACAATGACAAACGAACAAAAAACTCCCAAACAAAAACCAATCAATCTGACAGACAATAGAGGGATTCCTCGATCTAGGTGGCCCAAAAGACTGATAGTTAATCCCGAAAACTCAAGAGAGACCAAATCAAAATAAAAAAAAGAGAAAACAAGAGAAGAACATAGGATAGACTCCCCAGTGGAGTCGCCAACTTATGAAGCAGGAGTGTTCCCTCTGCGGACATAGGCAACCCCTCTAGCCCTAGAGTGGGTCTAGTCACAGCAAAGATTGATCAACAATAGATTTCCTTAAACAGTCATAGTTGGAGGCCTACCTCAACTAGTGGTCAATGGAGTTCCGTTGTGCTACTCCAGCTTTCGCTTCCTTCTCCTTAATGAGTGATCAACCTGAAACAATGCAAAGGAAATACAACAAAGCACATAACTGGAAAACAACAATGATCTATTTACTCACAAAGTCAAGAAGTCATGAGCTATCAAGTAAATTACATACAAGACATAGGAAACATCATTGATTGTATTAATAATGAAATAAGAGCAAGCTTACAACCAAAGTCTTGACGTCGCAAGCCTTCTCAGAAGGTCCAACCAATGTATTTCTCAAGCATTCACTCTTTGAAGATGGATCTCCCAACATACAAAATCTCTCTCTCACTCATAAGCTCTTACACAAATTTAAGGGAACTTCACAACTTTCCACAAGCTACCAAACAAGCCCACACTTGTCACACCCACGCCAACTATCTATCAAACTCAAAAGCACTAACAACACTACTCAAACTTAGAAATTACCAACTAGCTGATCATATCAAAGGTGAGTGTTTAAACAAGAGAAGGAGTCTCCATGAAAGGTGGAAGAGAGAGTTTATCCCCAAGGAAGATAGCACAAATGACAGAACTGCCATATCAGAGGAGGAAGGACAACACAAACTATGCCAACAACCAGGTCTGGAGACATCCAGAAGGCCGATTGTTGGAACAAATTTGCCCAATCTGGATCATCACGAGTTTATAACTAAGCGTTAGCGCTGACATCGCTAGTAGGCAATGTAGCCAATCAGATCGTCACTAAAGATAGCAGATAGCCTCGCGCCAGAGCATGAAATCAGACCGTCACGGGAAATAGATGTACTTCCGCACTGGAAGCGTGGCTAGACTATTTACAACCGCTGCCCATCGTGTATATTAAGTCCATTCTCATGATGAGGCAGAAAATTTAGGAAAAGTGGGTCACTTGGCAACATAAGAGAGCATTTGTTCAGTATGAGCATGTTTTACTTGGACACATGACATAGTAGAAGGACTGGGGTGAAGGCAGTGGCAAATTACTGTGTAACAGATTGCTATAACAAATCCATTGAGTGCTTGGATGATAATGGAGAATAGAGAATCCTATAGGGTAAGAAAAATGCAACATCACTTATAATGGTTACAACTATGCAGGCAAAATGTAGTCACAGAAAAGGGTGTGTGTTATTTGCAGTGCATATTTCTAGTTACAAAGGTATGGATGTTGAGGATGTGGAGGTATTGAGCAGGTACCCGATATTGCAATAATTTCAGGATGTTTTTCCAACATAGATTTCAAAGTTTTTGCCTCACAGGGAAGTAGACTTTTCTATTGAGTTGGTACCAGAGGCAGCACTAGCATCAAAGGCATCATACAAGATGAACACTCCAAAGTTAGTAGAGTTAAAGTTACAGTTGAAGGAAATTCTAAACAAGGGATACATTAGTCCAAGTGTATCACCTTGAGGTGCACCGATATTGTTTGTGAAGAAGAAGGACAATGCTCTCATATTATGCATTGATTACAGGTAGTTGAATAAGGTGACTATTAAGAACAGGTATTTGTTGTCGAGGATTGACGACTTGTTCAATCAGTTGAAGGGAACAGGAGTGTTCTCAAAGAATGGTTTGAAATCTGAATATCATCAGGTACGCATTAAGGAAGAGGACATATACAAGATAACTTTCTGGACCAGGTACAGGCATTATGAGTTTTTTGTAGTTCCATTTGGTTGACTAATGCACGAGCTACCTTTATATGCTTGATGAATAGTGTGTTGTGTCCTTATCTGGACAAGTTTGTTGTTGTGTTCATTGATGACATATTGATATATTCTAAAAATGAGGAAGAACATGTCGAGCATTTAGCAGCAATGCCCAGGCTGCTAAGAGAGCATCAATTGTATGTTAAGATTAGGAAATGTGTAACAACCCTAACGAAAATTCCATGTAATAAAATTTAATAAAGGAAAAATAATAACCACAATTATGGGACACTTATTCCAAGTTGAATTTCAGGCAATAAATCCTAGTGTGGGTGTTCATTTGGTTTATTATGGCTAAGGAAATTGGCAAAGGCAGTGGCAAAGGCTTTGGAAAGGCAAAATGGCATTAATTGGCATTTTATTTATGAAAATAAAGGAAATTAGGAGAAAGGAAAATGAAAGGTCATAGATTGCATGTGAGGAGGAAAATAAAGGAAAATAATAAAAAATAAAGAAAATAGACGTCTCATCAATAAAAAGGCTTATGAGGATCAATTGGTACCTTTTGTTAATGTAACGTTTTGTCAGTTTAGTTTTGGAGCTCTCTCTCTATTATTTTTTCTCTCTCACCCTTAGACACTTAGAGTTTTCTTGGAGAACTTCAGAATTAGATTAAGAAAAGCAAAGAAGGAAAGAGGAAGAAAATATCAACCAAGGAAGAGCAGGAACTAGAAGCTACAATGGGATTATTTGCAGGTATTAATTTGCATGTGTGATTTCCTTGCTAGATTTAGCATGCATGGTTGTGCATGTGTTCTTGGTTATCTTGTTGTCATGGGCATGATTTTTTCCAAGTGTGACAATGTTTTCAGCCTAGCCTTGCAATTTCCAAATAGCCATGGTGTGGTGGGTTATTTTGTATGTGGTTTAGTTGGATTGTCGAATGGACTCAACGCTGAGTGGGGTGGTCCCAATTTTTTTCACAAGGCCTAGGAATCTTGGGATGGGATACATGGTAAAACCTGAATGTCAACACCTCGATTGAACCTAAGAATCCCTTGATCTGTGAATAGAGGGATAAATGGTAAATCTCAGTGGTGAGTACCCTTGATTAGGCCTAGGAATCATAGGATGGGATACACGGTAAATCTTAAAGGGAGGAGACCTCATAGGCATAGGAATACTTTGACCAGTAATGGTGGGATGCATGGCAAAGCCGAGAGGTTGAGATGGAAAAATCTCTCACAGTGTAGGTGGAGAGATCTGGTGGAATCCATGTTGGTTTTGGCCTAGTGATATGGTGAGGATTACGATAAAGCCTGGTATTGTATGTTTATTGTTTATGGCCTAGTGATCTAGTGGGGATTGTAGTAAATCTTGGTTCTATTATTGAGGGTGAAGTGGTGTAGCCTTGGGAATCCCTGGTTGATTTTGGTTAGAAGTCCCACATTCATGCTTGGAATATGGCATGCGGGTGATTGGTTGAAAGAAAGATTTGGTTCAGCCAATCTATGGTCGAGTGGTACATGGAAGTACCGAACTTGGTTGGCCTAATAATTCATTGATAAGAACTATTTAACCTTGGTATTTTATGAGAAAATGTATTGGTTCATATGAGGCATTTATGGTTTATGTGTCCTTGTTATTTTTGTTGGTTATGAGCATGTTTTATGACAGTGATGATGTATGGCTCGCATCATGTTTTGATTTGTAAATTAATGTGCTATGAATATATTACCTAATAGATGATAATGTAGCTAATGTGATAACACATCGATGCTTCTTAGTGATTCTCAAAAGAGTTTGAGACCCTTATGCTCAGATCTATTGTTATGTCTTGTAGAATGCATATTTGGGACATGTTTAACAAAATGTCTATCATGGCTAGTAGGGATCCAACCAAGTAATTGTTCAATTATTTTCATTTGTATCATTGTTTCGATGTTACTTTTCATTCCTGAAAGTTTCATGGAGTTCTGGGAAGTGGCCTGAGTCCTAGCCCTGAAAAAGTGGCATATAATTTAGGGTCGCAAGCTTAGAACTAGATGAAAAGGACCCTGGTCACTTGCATGCCCATGTTGTGAGAGCGACTAGAGGGCCCCAATCGCATGCATGCTCATTTCATGGGAATGACTGGGGCTCTATGGCAGTGAAGTGTCAAGTTGTTGTAGGGGTTGATCACCTTAAAGGGTTGGTTGGCTCCTGTACATTATGTGGTATGTGCAGAAGGTCAGATTGGTTGTGTTATGTTAGTTCCACTTCCTTAGTTGTACATGCATAGTTGAATTAGATTTTAGTAGCCTCTCGTCACATGTTAACCCCAGCAGACTCGTTAACTTGGGTAAATATGGGAGGAAGGTGTTAATAAATGTAGTTTTTTTCAGACAAAGGTACACTACTTGGGGCATTTGGTCTCCAAGGAAGGTATAAAAGTGGATCTGGAGAAGATAACATACATCATGGAGTGGGAAACTGTTAGAAATGTGGAAGATGTAAGATCATTTATGGGTCTAGTAGGTTACTATAGGAGGTTGATCAGGAACTTCTCTTGGATTTCATATCCTATTACATCATTGCATATGCAAGGTAAGAAATTTGAATGGACAGAGAAATGTGCAGCAATTTTTTAACAGTTAAAGAAGTTATTGACAAATGCTACATTGTTAAAGATTGCAGATCTAGACAAGGATTTTGTGGTATGTACAGACTCTTGCAAGAGAGGAATTGGTGGAGTTATTATGCAGTAAGGACAAGTGGTATGCTATGAATCATGGAAATTGAATGAGCATGAACAGAATTATCTGACACATGATCTTGAGCTGGAAGTGGACATCCGTAATTTGAAGATGTGGAGGCACTATATTCTTGGTAGGAATTTTATCTTGATGAGTGATCACAGTGGATTCAGGTATCTATTTGACCCACAGAATCTGAATGTCAGGCAATCTAGATGGTTGGCCACAATCAGTGAGTTTGATTTTAAGATCAAGTACATCAAGAGTAAAGAGAACATGGTTGTAGATGCTCGTAGCAGGTGTGTATAGGTGAATCATATAGCGGCTATGAGTTCCAATGGGACAGAGTTACAGGATCAAATATTACAAGTAGGTCAACATAATGACAGGTACATGGATCTTATGCACAGGTTGTAGCAGGTTACAGATGGTCAGGATGTGGACTATCATCTTACAACAGATGGCTTGATCATATTTAGGGACAGGATATATGTGCCATACATTAGCGAGCTCAAGAATCCCATATTGAGGGAATTTCATGCTAATTCATATTTTGAACATCCAGGATATCAAAATTAATTGACAATAGTGAAGAAGTTTTATAATTGGTGAAATCTGAAGAAGGACATGGCAGAGTTGTGGCTAGATGCTTGGACTGTCAATAGGTAAAGGCATAATGTAAGCATCCAGGTGGACTACTGCAGTCAATTGTGATTACAGAGTGGAAATGGGAGGTCACTTCCATGGATTTCATCATAGGTTTTCCGAGGACATCTAGATAGCATGATTCCATCATGGTTTTGGTGGAGAGGTTGAAAAAGGTAGTGTACTTCATTCCAGTGAAGTCTACTTATTTAGCTAGTGATATAGCACTGGTCTTTATCATAGATGTGGTCAGATTTCATGGTATTCCAAGGAAGATTGTATCAGACAGGGATGCGAAGTTCACTTCCAAGTTTTGGAAGGATCTCTTTGAATGTTTAGGGATAGATTTGGCCTTCAACACAGCTTATCACCCATAGATAGATGGACAGAGAGAGAGGGTCAACAGGATATTCAAGGATATGTTGAGGATGTATGTGATGCATCAGAAGCGAAAGTGGGAAGAGTAACTTCCACTAGTAGAGTTCGCTTTCAACAATAGGTATCAAGAGTCTTTGAGGGTGATTATATTTGAGGCGTTGTATGGGAGGAGTTGTAACACTCCCATCAGTTGGATTGATCTAGCTAACAAGGTGTTGATTGTACCGGACATGTTGGCATAAATGGAATGGGAAATACAGGTAATAGAGAAGAATCTAAAGATAGCACAGGACAGACAGAAAATCTATACAAATCGAAATAGGTTGTTTAAGGATTTTTAGGTTGGGGAACAGGTGTACTTGTACATCAAGCCCAAGAAGAGCTCCTTGCAGATTTGATCATGTTCCAAGCTAGCTCCTTGATTTTGTGTACCTTTCAAGATTCTTGAAAGGATTGGACCAGTAGCCTATCAACTTGAACTACCTCCAACTAAAAGTGTATGATGTTTTCCATGTGTAATTTCTTAAGAAATATGTTAAAGATGTTGATCATGGACTGACTAGTCTGTATTACAGGTGTATCCATATGGAGAATTCCAGTTGGAACCTTAGTGTATATTACAGAGAAAAATGTTCATGCTCCGAAACTGAGCAATTGAGCAGGTTAAAGTGCAATGTAAGCACTTTGGGGCTAATGAACCTACATGGGAGATGACGGATCAAATGTAGGCTATGTATCCTTCTCTATTCGCTAGTTGAGCGAATTATTTTGGTGTATGTTTTGGTGTGATGTTTTGGTATATGTACATATGTATATGGATGTAAATACCACCATGAGTGGTGTTATAAAGCTCCAATAAGTGGTATGGGTGTCATGTCATCATGGTTGTCATGTTGTTATGTTGGTTTGATATTTGGCAGGTTGGTCATTGTAAATACTGCATCGAGCTAAGTTATAAATCTCCATGGGTAGTAATTTTTTCTTATAGTAGTCTTGTTGGTTGTAGGTGTCATTGAACATTGAGGATGGTGTTCCCCCAAGGGGGAGGGTTCTATAACATCCCTCGTGAAAATTCCATGTAATAAAAGTCAATAAAGGAAAATAATAACCACAGTTATGGGACACTTATTCCAAGCTGAATGTTGGTAAAAACATCTTAGTGTGGATTTTCATTTGGTTTATTATGGATAACGAAATTGGCAAAGGCAAAGGAAAAGGCTTTGGAAAGGCATGAGGCATTAATTGGCATTTTATTTATGAAAATAATGGAAATTAGGAGAAAAGGAAGGTGAAATATCACAGGTTGCATGTGAGGAGGAAAATGAAGGAAAATAATGGAAATTGAAGAAAATAGAGACCTCATTAATAAAAATGCTTCTGAGGATCAGTTGGTACCTTTTGTCAGTTCATTTTTTGAGCTCTCTCTATTCTCTTTCTATCACACTCTTGGAAACTTAAAGTTTTATTGGATCACTTCAACATTGGATCAAGAAGAGAAAAGAAGGAGAAAGGAAGCAAAGATCAAGCAAGGAAAAGCAAGATCAAGAAGCTACAGTGGGATTATTTGCAGGTATCGAGTTGCATGTATGAATTCCTTACTAGTTTTGGCATGCATTGTTAGGCATGTGTGTTATTGGTTCTCTTGTTTTCATTGGCATGGGTTTTTCCAGCTGTGACAGTGTTCTTTAGCCTTGCCTTTCCATTTTTGGATAGCCATGGTGTGATGGATTCTCATGTTTTGGTTGAGCTCGATTGTCGAATGGATTCAAAACTGAGTGAGGTGGATCTCTAAGAAAAGAACACATGGCCTAGTGATCCCTGAACCAAACTGTGGATTATGGTAAATCCATGGCCCAGTGACCCCTGAAATAGACAGTGGGTTGTGGTAAAGTCGAATTTCTTTTGCCTCAGTTGGCCTAGGAATCCCCGACTAGTTAATGGCAGGATATACGGTAAATCCTAAAGGTGGGTGATCTCCATCAAGCCTAGGAATCTCGGGATGGGATACATTATAAATCTTGGAGAGTGGAGTCTCGGTTAGGTCCTAGTGATCTGGTGTGTATTGTGGTAAATCCCAGAGACTAGTATCTTGGTTATGGCCTAGTGATCCCTGAATCAGACTATAGATTATGGTAAATCCAAGAGACTAGGAGACAACCAAATTCTTCACCGTGTAGGTGGAGAAACTTGGTGGCATCCATGCTTGTTTATGGCCTAGTGATCTGGTGAGGATTACGGTAAATCTTGGTATTGTATGTTTATTGTTTTGGCCTAATAATTCGGTGAGGATTGTGGTAAAGCTTGGTTCTATTGATAAGGGTGAGGTGGTGTAGCCTTAGGAAGCCCCGATTGAGTTTTGGTTATAAGTCCGACATTCATGCTTGGAATATGGCATGGGGGTGGTTGGCTAAAAGAAAGATTTGGTTCATCCAAGGTATGGTTGGGTGGTTCATGGAAGTCCCATACTCAGTTAGATTTTGCAATCATTAATGAGAGTTCCTTTCCTTGGTATTTTATGAGCAAATATATTGGTTCATATGTAGAATTTATGGTTGATGTGTCCTTATTATTTATGTTGTTTATCTGTTGGTTTCGAGTATGTTTTATGACAATGATGATGTATGGCTCTCATCATGTTTTGATTTGTAAATGAATGAACAATGAATATATGACCTAATATATGATAATGCAGCTAATGTGATAAGGCATCATTGCTTCTTAGTGATTCTCAGATAAGTATGAGACATTGTGCTCAGATTTGTTGTTATGACTTGTAGATTGCATATTCATGACATGTTTGACGAAATGTGTATCATGGCTAGTAGGGGTCCATTCAAGTCTTTGTTCAAGTATTTTCATTTGTATCATTGTATAGATGTTACTTTTCATTACTGAAGGTTTCATGGAGTTTTGGGAAGTGGCATGGGTCTTGGCCCTTAAAAGGTAGCACAAAATCTAGGGTCGCAGGCTCAGAACTAGCTGAAAAGACCCCAGCCGCTTGCATGCCCATGTTGTGAGAGAAAATGGAGGGCCCCAGTCACACACATGACCATGTCATGGGAGAGAATGAGGCTCTAAGGCAGTGAAGTGTCAAGTTGTCTCAAGGGTTGATCACCTGGAAGGGTGGGTTGGATCTTGTAGGTTTTGCGACATGCGTAGAAGGTCAGATTGGTGATGTTGTGTTGGTTCAACTTCCTTAACTATACATGGGGAGTTGAATCAGATTGTAGTAGCCTATCATTGCATGTTTACCCCAGTGAATGGATTAACTAGGGAAAATGTGGGAGGAGGGTGTTACAGTAAGCCTTTATGAGACTTAGACCAACAAACATTATTTTATTCATGGCTTAGTTGTACAAGCATGTGTTGTTTTAGAAGGAGATCCATATTGACTACTTGAGGCAAATATTGGGAGTAATTACTCATATCCTTTCAACTCAATATTCTTCACAGGATAGAAAGGAAGTTGCTCATATCAGAGTAGAGATACTTGAAATTTTCAGCCTATGAAGAAGCAATTGACAGGTCCACATGATCAACAAGACAGGAGGATATTTTTGACCAGGGGATCATGTTAAGTATATTCTCCTTTCATGTCAAAGGGGGATATGTACATAAAATGTAAAGAAACAAAAGAGGGAGAATAGTTGGTGGTCAATCAAAAGGAGAAGTCCACTAGCAAAAGTATATCAGAGCAATAGCATACAAAGGAGCAACATTCAAAGGAGAATACCAGAAAAGAAGAGAAGTGCACATATTGGTGATTTTGTTTTTGTTTGGTCATGGTGTTTCCATCAATGCCAAAGGGGGATATTGTTGGAAATATGTTGTCATTGATGGAAAAGATGAGGAGTATGATGGAAAAGTCAAAGAAGATGATGGGATATCATGAGAATATGTTGTCAAGGAGGTGCTCATTGATTTCAAGTCATTGATGTCAAGTATTGATATCTTGATGCTGAAAAAGGTGTTATTGGAAATAAGAAGGATTTTGGTTCAATGTGGTGTCACGAGTGTCAAAGGTGTTATATCCATATCACAGGCATTGTAATGGAAAAGCAGAGAAGACCACAAGAAGAAGGAAGATTAGCACATGTGTGGCAAATCTTAGATGTTTGTAAGAATATTGGTGGACTATAGTGGAGGATATTATTGGTGAAGGTGAAATATCCTTGAAGCCATTTCTAACTCATAATATCACTTAAATTATAGTTGAAACCCACTTAGATGGAAAGAGCTCCTAAAGATATTTCCAGTGTTAAATTGAAGTTCCAGAATGGCCTTCTGGATTGACATTTAGAGTAAGTCAAAGTTGAGGACCCCAAATTCAAATGAGCAAAGCTATTATTGGTTAGAGGACCTTTGGAGCATAGTTATGTTTGGTGGTGTTCCCAAAAATGGTGGACCCTTTTAGCGGAGTGGATAAATGAGGATCGGGTAGATGTGGAGTAAACAACATAGAGGTAGCAATATTTTCAATTGGCTCATGGTGGAGCCCTTACATAACATGCAAC
>APFE030826243.1:0-11965 GCA_000404065.3 Pinus taeda | reverse complement strand
GATGAAGACCCCAAAGTTAGCATGGTACTAAGAAGTGGCACGACCACAGTAGAAGATAAAGGGAACCTAACTAAGGAAGACATAAGGGCTGGTAGGGAGACATATCTAGAAGCTGGGAAGAGGTTCACGGAGGTCTCTACCCCAGATAATAGGGATAAACCTATGTCGGACAAGGATCCCTCGATGCTAACTACTCTCTTAGAGAGATGCATGAAATTGATTCATGACAACAAGGCAGTTAAAGGTTTACAAGAATTGATAAATAGATGTGTCGGCTAGAGTGAACCTCGTGTTGTTCGAAAATTGGGAAGGTGTGTGTCACAGACTGGGTGGGAAATACGCTTAATGACCCAAATTGGTGATTATGTGATGGATCAGGTCATTCTGGACCTGGGCTCAGATGCAAACATACTGCCTAAATAGACCTGGGAGCGCATGGCAAAGCCCACATTGCAATGGTCTCCTATCCGATTGTGGATGGAAAACTAGCAAAAGGTCCTACCCATGGGAAGGCTGCAAGGAATTACGATAGATATGGATGGCGAAAGTACTTGGATGGACTTTGAATCTATTGAGATTGTGGATGAAAATAGCCCTTACCCTGCATTGTTAGGGATAGAATGGGCCACCGACATGAATGAGGTTATTAATTTAAAGTAGTGGAAGATGATATTTGAGAATAAGTCACTCCGTGTAGTCATTTCGCTAGATCCAACCAAAGGACCACACTACACAGAACTGGTGTGCAACGACTAAGGGGACAATCAATTAGATTGTATCTACAAAATTGCTGCATATAGGCCACAAGGGGACAAGCCAATGGAGGAGAGGACAATATCACAAGGCTATGTAGAATTTTTCTCTAGTGATTCTAATGAAGAAGAAGAGAGGTGGCATGACAAGTTGAATGGAGTAACCACACTACACTGCAATATGGTCACCAAATCCCTGTATTGCATATGAGCTCAGGATCGCGAACTATCAATTTAAGATGGGCTGAAAATAGTAGATGGATTCCTCACAAAGTTCGAGAGCGCGGTACCGGAGCGCCGATGGTTTGATGCGTTAAAATGGACACTGCATGCAACACTTGTGAGATAGTGGGGCACCCATGAAGGAACTTTCGAAGACTGGCGTAGCTGCAGGCACATGATGAAGATAAGATTTGGGAAGCCGGAACTACAAATAATGGATAAGTATGGTGGACATGATGATCTGCACATGCACCTTACCAAATGGACCAAAGCTTATGGTGAGGAGCCTCAACCAGAGTGGGCGCACTTATTTTATCATACCGTAGATGTCATCCCAAGGAACTGGTATACTGAAATAGAGCTTCAACATGGCACAGGTAAATTGGATATCTTGCACGAAGGGTTCCTAGCGACATTCCTGTTTGAATACCAATGGACGGATACCATGGACGATGTATTACAGATGGGAAAGGCTACCATTTTTAAAATGCCACCAAAACTAGAAGAATCCGAACAACTAGAATTGTCATGACAGCTGAGCCAGGCCTTGGAATGTTACAATGTATAGGTAGAAGATTATGAGGACAACCCATGAAACATCAATATTCTAGAATTAAAGGGTAGCCATGAGGTGCGTAGACCCAAAATTGAAGATCCAGACATGTCGGTGCCATTGAAAATGAAACAAGTAAATATTAGAACATAAGAAGAGTTGAAGTATACAATGCTTGGGGACTATTGGGATGACGCCACGGTGGAAAAGGTCATTGAGTTGCTTCAGGAATATTGAGATTTATTCCGAACGAAAATAATGGAGTTAAAAGGGATCCTAGGAGACCTGGTAGTGATGAAGATAATGTTGAAGCTGGATGCGAAGCCAGTTAAGCAGTGACCCTACCAATTGAATCTAAAATACGAAGCAAAGGTCCATGAAAAATTGGACAAGATGTTGGTGGCAACAATCATTGAACCAGTCGAGGAGTCTGATTGGGTGAGTCCTATGGTGGTGTAGGAGAAGAAATAGAAGGGTTATATTCGCATCTGCGTGTATCTCAGGAATCTCAATGATGGCTGTGTTAACAATCCATTCCCAATGCCCTTTACAGATGAGGTACTAGAAAATGTGGGAGGGCGAGAAGCCTACTCCTTCACGGATGAGTTCTCAGAGTACCACCAGATCAAGATCACACTAGAGGACAGGAGTAAAACATTGTTTGCCACTGAATGGGGTTGTTTTTAGTATACCGTGATGCCTTTTGGACTGAAGAATGCATCGGCGATATTCCCACACATTGTGGTAGCTGCATTCAAGGAATTTATACATAAGTTCTTAGAGGTCTACCTTGATGACTGGATCATATTTGGACTGGTTAAGAAACATATCGCGAGCTTACGATTAATATTGGATACTTGCCGACGACACCAGATTGTGCTAAACCTAAAGAAGTGTAATTTCCTCATCCTCTTCAAGAACCTGCTTGGCCATGTGGTTTGTAAGGAAGGTCTAATGGTGGATGCGGAAAAGATTTCTATCATACTTAATCTTCAAGTGCCGTGAAGTGTCAAACAACTACGTGCCACATTAGGACACATAGGCTACTATCGAAAGCTCATAAAAAGCTACACCCAGATCATGGATCAAATGGAACAATTGTTAAAGAAGGATGCTATTTATTGCTGGAATGAGGAGTGCAACAAAATTATGGAAATGCTTAAGGAAGAGATGGCACTGCCCCTATATTGGTCTTTCCAAAATGAGACGTCGAATTGCATGTGCATGTTGATGCATTGTGTATCGCATTGGGGCGGTGCTTACTCAACCAAGAGTGGAGGGAATTGACCACCCGATTGCATTCACAAGCCGTTGATTGTCAAAAGATTAGAAGAATTACTCCACTATTGAGCGAGAGGGATTAGTGATGGTATAAGTGCTTTAAAAATATTGCCACTATCTGCTCAGAGGCCACTTTAAGATGTATACTGATCACTCGACACTCAAATATCTAGTGAGTAAGCCTGTGTTGGGGGTTTGCATTTGTAGGTGGTTGTTGTTATTCCAAGAATCTGACTTCGAGGTTGTCGTAAAGTTGGGATATCTAAAGGCAGGTCTGTATCACCTATCCCAAATTGACACCAGTGAAGAGCCCACAAATTTAGAGGATGGACTCTTAGATGCACAGCTATATGTAGTGCACGTAGCAGATGGCCACATTGTGGATATAGTCTATTTCATAACTACAGGAACCGTGCCGTAGGGATATTCTGTTCAACAAAAGAAGGAATTAGTGATCAGCGTAGCAAACTTTATCGTGATTGCAGGGCACGTCTACAAAATGGGCAACGATGAAATATTACGCAGGTATGTCCCAGAGTTTGAGCGAAGACAGATCCTGGCTGAAGCACATGGGGGGTTGCTGGAAGACATTATGTGGGTCACGCCACAACCCAAAAGATTCTTCGTGTAGGATTATGGTGGCCTACTTTGCATCAAGTTTCGAAAGCATATTGTCGAGCCTGCAACATGTGTCAATGGACAGGGAAACCATCACGAAGAGATGAAATTTCACTCAAGACATAGATGACGCTGTAGTCATTCAAGAAGTGGGCAATCGACTTTGTAGGACCTATCATGCCATGAGGGAAGATGGGTGTGCTCTATATCATCAATGTGATAGAATATTTAACTTGATTGGAAGAGGCATAGCTGTTTAAGGATTGCATGGCTGCGACAGCTATGAAGTTTTTGTTCGAGAACGTGTCGACAAGGTTTGGATGTTTCAAAATTCTCATGAGCGATTAGGGAACACACTTTCTAAATGAAACAATCAATGCACTCACTGAGGAATTCTAGATATATCATTAACAGAGTACACCCTATCACCCGCAAGGAAATGGGACCATCGAAGCATTCAACAAAATTCTGGATATTGCATTGACAAAGATCTGTAATGCGCAGCGAAAAGACTGGGACTTGCACATCCCTGCTGTACTCTAGGCATACCAAACCATGTGCAGGAAGTTGATGGACCAGACACCTTTTCGTTTATTCTATGGCAAGGAGGCCATTATGCATATGGAGTAAATTGTTCCTAGTCTACGTATAGCAGCAATAACGGGTATGGTAGACTGCAGGGCTTTGGAGGAATGGATTGCGCAGCTAGAAAAACTGGAGGAGGAAAGGTTTTTGGCTTAATTCCATCATAAAGTATAGAAATAGTGAGAAAAAACATGGGATGATCACCATATCAAGGTGCACACTTTCAAGGAAGATGATCTAGTATTACTATGTGACAACAAGTTTGGGAAATTCCCTGGCAAACTTTGAATGCATTGGTTGGGACCTTATGTCATCAAAGAAGTTACTGATGGATGGGGGCACAGTTCAGCTTGCCAAACTCAATGGAAACCCCTTCTCGAGAAGAGTGAATGGCAGTCACTTGAAGCTCTACATGGGTTGATTGACCACCTGACTAACCATCCGAAGGAAAGTCTCACCGCTCCAACCAGTTGAAAGAGAGTGTGGGATGGTAAAGAAGTCTGGGGGAAGGACGTGTGATTGCCAAGGTGCAAGTCGATTTGGCCAATCACACGGGACACAATTGCGTGGAAAGGCTTGCGTTCTCGCATTGGTAGGACGAGAGGTGGCCATTGCTGTCACTATTCATGACAAGATGTTCACATTATGGCAAAAGGGAGTGAGCAACGGGCAATTAAGAGAAGAGGTACGAGCTAGATATGAAACGATCTACCACAAGTTTAACATGAGGGTGCTAAAATAAGCGGGAGCGAATGAATTTGAAATTCATAATGTTTATAAATGATAGGGTGATATGCACTGTGAGAACTATGCTTCTAAAAAAAGCCAATTGTTTACCGATATGGAACTTTTCATTATCTCTAAACAAGGACTAAGTCTGATGGTGGTGTTATGGCCGCTAGAGAGGCAGGGCTCTCTGAGGAACAGGGTGTTGACAGCTGTGGGAACCATGCAGAGTTCAACATCACTAGTAGGGGATGTACTGGAAAATGGGGGACACGAAGCAGAATTGGTTTGGATGCCACAGCCTTGCTCGGGGCCAGGCTGGTGAACCACAAAAAAAAGTAGAAAGCATGGAAAGATAGAGACAACTGGTAGAAATGCAGTTAATAAGTAATCTCTAATGAACCCTGAGGATTGGGATCTTGCGGGTAGCAACAAGGGTCTTGTAAAGTTGCAACACAAGATGCAGTAGATAGTGAGAAGAGTAGATATGAAGGTCAGAAGTGGCTGTGGTGGTACAAAGAGGTCTTGTATGCAGTAGCCCTGCTAGAGCTAAAACCCTATGGGGGGGTGTTTTGTGTTAACTGAGCAGAGCAGAACGAGGATTATCGGTTGTGCGATTTGGTAGAAACAATGAACCATAAGCTGGACAGAGTGTTTCAGGAGAAAACGAAGGAGGATCATGATGACGAGCATCACCCATAGGGAGTTGAACACCAAAGCCAAGGCAGTGCATCTCATCGCATTGACGAGTGACTTGGGATGAGTCATACAGTTTTGTTTTGGAGAGCCTAGAAGTTAGGATAAAAATATTGTAAAACTCTGTGATATGTAGAGTGCAAAGTCTAAAAGGTCGAGTCAAAGGGTTCTCCACCCAAGATATAATATATAATAATAGGGAGTAAGTCAGCCTACCCATGGTTCGCAGACCAGGGGATGGTATAAATAGGGCGGTGCTCTAAGGATAGAAGGCAGTTTTTGGGAGGAGAATGAATGATAGTGTTTTGAGTCTATAAAGGTTGTCTACGTGTTTGTAAGTCCAAGTCGAGGGTATCAGGTGATAGATAGTGTCTCTGCAGCTATGTGTGTAGAGGCCTAATAGAGCCTGCCGCTGTGTGCGTGGGCCCCTGCAGTTGTGTGTGCAGGGTAGATATGGGTGTATCTGTGATAAAGTGGAAAATAAAGATAAGTTGATTTTGAAACTCTATGTGAATTTGAGCTATTACAGATCTGGTTAATTTATGATTGGTATTTCTATTGATTCTTTGTGCGCATGGTTATGTTTTGGATTAATGTAAACCTGTATCTAGGTTAAGTGTGCATACTAGGTATCTTGATTAAATCTTTTCTTAAATACCATCACAGGTAGATCTGATCTATAATATGTCATTAAGTAATTAATATTAAGAAGCAGCCCTGGTTCAGATCTACGCGGAAGTAGAGCAGTGGGAGGTGTTAGGTTCCTATACCAATAGGTTTCATCTTTCATGATTGACAGTGGAATGGCTAAATATGTTCATCATTGCAGGCTGCAAAGGTTCCATATTTTGTGTACATGCTATGAAAATTAAAAAATGAAAAGTGGGTATGCCTTAAAACAATAATCAAAAGGCAAGAAAATCAAATGGTCAAGAGAAAAGTGAAAATGAACCCAAAACTAAAGACCAAGAAAGTGGCCAATCAAAATGCCACTACTATCTTTTGGGCAGTATCATGCTCTCCAAATACTGCTGCTAATCATACTTGATGGATGGCCCAATAGTCTAAACTGGACCATGCCATGTTTAAATTGCTTGTTGCAGAAATAGAGAATGTTTCCTGTCCAAACAGCTCAAGCTTGGCAGATGACTAGCTAGGTAGAGAAACAAAGGAGCCTAACTGCATAATCTGGGCCCTTGGAAGAAATAAGGGTACATTTTAGATAGGAGGGAAGTCAAAAGAAAAAGAGGACAATCAGGGTCTGCTAATTCAAGTGCACCCACTTCAAATGAAGAAAAAATGTTAGGATTACTAGGATGGGTAAGTAGTGCAAGGTTGCAGAAATGGAGGGCCATCACCAATCGGCTTATTAAGTGCAAAGACTCATGCCACTCAGGGTATGGGCATCAAAAGGAGAGGGTGGAGGACAAAAACATTGAAAGTATGTCTAATTTCCCCTATTTTCCCCAAACATCATGTACTAACACCCCCAAGGACCTTGAGATCTGCTCAGGTGTCTAGTTCCACTTCACTTCATGACAAACTACTGGGTCAAACCATGAAGTTTAATCAAGAAAAGAAGCCACATTTTTTGTGTAAAAAATCTTTCTTATCATTTCATTTATCTTCAATTCCTAAGTTTTACCTCTTAGAACTTAGTCTTTACCCCTTCACTCACCCCACAAAGTCATATTAACCACTAATGTACTATTTAGCTCCCTAACTCCCCCCCTTCCCTAATTCTATTAGAATCTATAAAAAATCTCCCAAAAAATATGTACAAATACCCTCCCCCTAGCACTATAGCTATATAACCCTTCCTTGGGAAATATTAACCTATCAGGGGTTAGTATTAGCCCCCGTTTCACCCTAAAACTATGGTTTTGGTCAAAAACTATGGTCAAAGGTCAAAAAATCCGAAACCCCGCCCTCATTATCCCCTTTACCCCTTTATCTGCCCAAAATTCATTGATTATAATGTTTTTTAATTAAAACATTGATAAGTGGGCACCAATTAACCCAAAAACCCAAATCCTAATGTTTATTAGCCACCCCCGCGCCCGGTTTATTTAAATCTATTAAATTATTCGGCGAGTCCCCCTTACCTTAACACGCCATCACATCAGGTTCACTGCCCACCGCCCGATCACCGACCCCGCCCATCCAATGGTGGGCGGTCATTTTCATATCAAAGGTACCTGACCTTTTGCGTCCGGGGGATTAGCGGTATTCCCGCCATACCCCCGCGACACGTCGGCCTCCCGCATTGTTCGGAGCCCCTCCCCCGCCCCCCCCCCCCTTAATACTGCTTACCACCTCAGGGGCCTCCGGGGAAGCCGCTTACCGCCCGTCCCCCGCGCTGATGTCATGCCCCTTCAGCGTGACGTCGCCCTGCCTGTTTCGCCACCGGGCCTCCACGTCACCTCCATGTAGCCTGGTCACACGTCCGCCCTGCCACCATGTCACTACCACCTGGGCACCCACGTCAGCTGCCACGTCACCCTGCCGTCCTCAGGCCCATGATGACGTCAGCATGACGTCATCACCAAAAAGGCGCCAAAGGGCCAAAAATGCATAAAAAGACGCGAATTAGCCGTTATTCGTCATTCTTATTCGTTGTTTCCGGAGCTCCTCTGCATGCAAAAACGACGTTCAACAATCGAAATCCAAATTTCACCTACCAAAGTTGTTGCCGCCCTCATCGTCAACCCAAGTACCTGCAATTAGTCCAGTTCAACGCCTCCTACACCATTAAAACCAGGTATTTGCCCCAGGCGATCCTCTTTACCCACATTTCTCCTTTGTTCTCCTAATTTCCTGCAAAATAACTCTGCTAAAGTTCCTCACTACTAAAATTGTCCACTAAACAGCACTTGAAAACCTTGTTAAACCCCTACAGGACAAAAATTTGCAAAAAACCCGTGCCCTTCTGCAAATTCACCATAAAACCAATCGAAGAAGCCGAGCTACCGGCTAAAAACAAATATAGTTGTTCCCTCATCCCTGTTATAGCAAAACTCCCTTGAACAACCAGCTAATTAGCTCAAACACACTCTGGTTCTTCAAACAGAGTGCCCCTCAGTTCATCATAACCTGTAAGGGTTTCCTTATACTTTCAAGTTGCTCACTGCCAGACAGAATTTAGCAGGCATTCCTCAGCCTTTGTACCAAACATAAAAAATCAAGTAAAACATCCAAGTTGAAACCAGACAATGCCACTCCATCTGCACTGGATTTAGCTCCTGTGAATCCACCAAATAAAGAACTGGAAGCTATGCCACTGGTAGACAGTGATTTCCTCATTACAGACTTTGTGGCAGAGAGGAACCACTTACAGACCTTTTTCCAGCTAAGGAACAATCACTTAGACAACAGTGACATGTATGGCATCTGGGAATCCAATCTGCCCACCTACTTCCTGCCATCTGTGAATATTTTCCTTGAAGTCATTCACCTCTGTGCAGAAAACTTTGACCAGAAGCTCAGAGCTGTAAAGTCTCCATCTGGGAGCATCCTCTTCTACATAACACCAGATTCCATCAATCAAATGTTGAACTACAAGCAAACCCAGCTGCTATACCCATTCTCTATTAATTACTTGCTGGATGAGGGCTCCAAGCTCTCTAGCACAGACATAGCTATAGTAGCCAAGAATTTCATGAAGGCAGACTGCCAACCTTCTGGGCCACCTCCTTTTTCATATGCAAATTTCAATGAGGTAGGCAAGCTGCTGGTGGATATGTTAACCTCTGTGCGAGGGTTCACCACAAATGAGCATGTTGATGAAACCGTGTTGGTCATGCTGTCTGCATATAGCCTTGAGAAACCCCCTGCTGTGAAGTACAATTATGCCAAGTATATTGCCAACAAGATGCATGACCAATTGTCAAGGTTGAATAGGGAGGCAATATTTAAGTATTCAGCATACATCTATCACCTGTTCATGTATTATCAAACAGATTGCTTCCAGTGCCCAATCAAGAAGCTAGACTCACAGGGTGAGAGGAGGTCTGTTATCTTCTGGTCTTCAGTCTTCCACCAAGTCGAGAATTCCCCTTATTCATACTGTGAATTTATTGACCAATTTGTATATCTAGTCACATGCTTCTTAAAGAGGACTCCTCCTGCCAGATTTTCCAAAGACATGCAGAAAATCTTACAGCTGTCCAGGAGTTACAAAATAGGTGATTGGTATTTATACCAAAATCACAGAGTTATCAGAATCTATGGTTGTGAGATTTGTCCCTACAGGCTCCCAAAATATGTGCCTATGAGGTTGTTTGCCGTGGAATATTATAGAAAACTCATAAACTCTGATCTTACACACTTCCATAGTGCCAAGAAGAAAGCCAACCTAAAGTTCAGAGACCACCTAGGTCCATTTGTCATGAATAAGAAAGATGGTTGGCAAGAAGCTGATCAAATACTGGGGCAACAGCTCAAACTCAAAAGAAGCTTCTGGTGGGTCCCTTATGACCCTGAAGGATTTATCAGTGCCAGGAGAGTCAAGTATAGGCTACTAGCCTATAAGCATTGCCCATACCCACAAATACAACACTTTGCCAACCAAAATGAATGGGTGCCTGAATCAATAGTAGAAGAATTGACTCAGGAAGAAAAAATGGAGCAGACTGTGAAAGATTTAGAAAAAACTCTTGACTTGGATTCTTTTCAACAGGTCTTGTTCAAGCAACCAGTCCAAGTAGGAGAAGGCACTTCTACTGCTCCAGTTGCACAGAACACCCAGCAAGGTCCTGCAACAACCACTATAGCAAAAGGCAAAGAAATAATGGATGAACAGCAACAGACAGTGACAGGGCACCCTCCCAGCCCCCTCAAACATCAACAACTAATGGACCTGTCCCTCCTACACAAGTAGCAGCAGCCACTCTTGCTATTCCAACACCAACCACAGCTACATCAACAATAGGAGCAACAACAGAAGCAACAACAGCAACAGAATCCAGCATGAGCATGGAGGACTTGATGAAAGCTGTCAAAGAGCTTGAGACTCAAGTAATAGAAATAAATGAAGCCAAGGATAGACTGGCCAAGATGGAGACCAGCTATGATAAATCCAAGATGACACTAGCAGAGAAACAAAGAGAAATAAAGGCCTTAGAGGCCAAAGTAAAAACTCTGGAAAATGAATTGCTCCTAGGTAAGACCTTAGCAGAAATAAAGAAGATAATTTGGGCCAAAATTAGCCAATCAATACAGGACCAATGGAGGTCAATCCAGGCAATCTATGAGCAGGTAGAACTAATAGGCATGGTCATGTGGAGATACAAAGAGTTAGAACAGCACCGGGAATCATGCCTGAGCAGGCCAATAAAATGATACACTTCCTCAATAACCGCACTAGGGAGGAGTTGGCAGCTCTAGAGATAAACAACAAAACAGATACAATCCTGACAGCTAAGAAGGTGCTGACCTTGAGGAACTTCACTCAAACTTTGGAGAGAAAATGTCAGGAAATGAAAGCAGAGATTGATGATTTCAGGGAAAAAATGACAATATTACAGGATAAAGGACTACCAAGCCTAGTGACTAGCACAGGACAACTGCTTTCATATAATCAGCATATGACAAGGATCAACAATTATGTTGAAAATAAAATAACAACATCCAGCAACTCCACAGAAGAAGCAGGGCCTCCCTCTAGGCAGTCTCTGTATGACAAGTTGGAAAATATATTTTTTATTGAACATGAGATAAATCATCTGTTTGAGGTGCCTCCAAATTTCTACAGATATATTGAGGCAGATGAAACACTGGTGAAAATAAGGAGGCATCAGCTACCTCCAGCTGATTGGTGGCAGGAAATGCTGGAAATTCTGCCCAGATAATGCCACTATGTTATTCCTTTTTGAGAAAAATCAAGTCTCGGTCACGGTACAGGTCAGCAGACACATCAGCACACAGGTATCATAGGGAGCATCCGTACAAGTGACTCACCAATGCACCCAGACAGCAGGCTCAATTAACGCAGAGTTAAAGGCACAGCTACAACTCACTTTCCTGAGCCATAAAGTCAAAAGCTGTCAGACAGAAAGATAACTACCATCTCAACATTAAATGCTATAGTTATGTTTTTCATTTACTTTTTGTAAGAGAGTTGGTGCTGCAATTTATTGCACAATAACTCACCATTGAGATATTTTGTATCCTATTTTGTATATATATCCCCTCAGATAACTTATTGAGGGTCGGTTGTAGTGAAACTCTTTCTGAAGAGATCTACTGTATATTTGAGACATTTTGATAATACAAATTGCTGGTGGAGATTTCTGGTTCCTATGCTGTCTGAAGATGGAAATGAATAGCTCTGTTATGTTGTAGAATTCCTGTGTCATTTGCTGGAGCAATAAGTTTTTCTGAACTGTGTATGTGTTTTCTGTGTATTCCATAATTCTTATGTTTTCATGATCATAGTAAATAGAGAAAAAGAATAGCCTAGGATTTGTTTTGAACACCCTATGCTCAATCTTTATTTCTAAATATGTTTTTCTTTGGATTAGCCATGGATATG
>APFE030826236.1:9903-60229 GCA_000404065.3 Pinus taeda | reverse complement strand
GCCTACCAAGCTCTTCTGGAAGGCGGGCAAGCATGTATTGTGCTACTTGAGAGGCACATCGGGATATGGTTTGTGGTATAGACAGGAGGATGAGGTGAAGCTATGTGGCTTCACCGATGTAGATTGGGCAGGGAGCCCAACGGACAGAAAGAGCACATCAGGAGGGGTCTTCAGTATTGGATCGACAGTAGTTTCTTGGTACAGCAGGAAACAGAGATCCGTGGCACTCAGTTCAACGGAGGCCGAGTATATGGCAGCAAGTTTGGCTGCATGCTAGGCTATATGGATGAGGAAGATCCTAGTTGGTTTGTTCAGTTCTCATTTGGATCCTACTGTGATTTACTGTGATAACCAGAGTTGCATTAAACTCTCAGCTAATCATGTATTTCATGATAGATCTAAACATATTGACGTCAGGTACCATCATATCAGAGATTGTGTGCAGCGGAGGATCATGTTACTTTCGTACATTCCAACAGAGGATCATGATGCTGATATTCTGACGAAGGCTCTCACCAGGAGCAAATTCGAGTACCGCCGATGCAGGATAGGGGTTGCTGATAATCCATATCTTGTTGAGAGGGAGTGTTGAGATTGCAACAAGATGATGGAGCTTACTGAAAAGAGTCGCCTTCACTAAGTGGGCCCGCAGGCTATTTTTGGCGCAAGTCTATTTTTAGACTATGTCTATTTTTAGACATATGGATCATGTCTATGGATTGCAGGTTGTTGTTTATGGATGATTGATCAAGTTGGAAAAATAGATGGACTTCTATTTTTGATGAAAGTGTGATTGATCACAGTGTGAGTGATCAAGTCTATTTTTAGACTGTCAGGCTAAAAATAGAAAAGTCAAATATTATTCTCACAATAATATTTGGACTATAAACTTAATATTATTCTCTTGGAGCACTTCAGTTCGAGCTACGGATGTGGCACATGCAATTGCATGAAGGAAATACGTGGTTCTTATGGGTTAGTTGAATATTTGCATGCATGACTTCAGTTAGAAATCAAGTGAGTTGAGTTTAGTGGACTGGAGGTGCAGTTGATGGAGTTGTGTTCAGTTTAGCTTTGTTAAACTGGTTGTATTTAGTCTAACTGGCAAATAGACTAGAGATGAGTTGGGTGAATTAGTTATTAATTAATTCACAAGTTATTAACTCATAATACAACTAATGAATACATCAGTTAACTCAGTTGCATGTCAGTGCATGTTCAGTTCAGCAGGGACAGGTGTTAGAGAATCAGATTGCTATCAGTTGTGACTATAGTTGTGCATCGGATCTTGCACAAATCAAGGTATTGAGTATGCCAACGTATTTGCCCACATTGTAGCTTGTGCTCACGTGATTTAGCCAAGTAAATACGTGGTTGCCTTGGAATTATCATCAGTTCTTGAGCAGGTATTGAGCAGCAGGGGCAAGCAAGCAGCGAAGGAGATTTGAGCCAGTGATTGATTCAGATCCGAGCTGTATTGTGTGTAACAGAGGTGGAGATACTTGTGAGAAGTATTATGCTGTGTAATGTTACATGACTCAATCATTAATATACAGATAGTTGGGGTTTTTAGCGAGATGCTTTCCCCGGGATACATACTGTGTTAATGTGTGAATGCTCTTGATGTTTTATTGTTATTGATGCTGCTATATTGATGATCAACGTAGAGGAGCTTATGTATTGTGTATGTTTTCCGCAATAGTACATGATTAGGATAATCTCTGTTGAATATGTGTTAAATTATTCAAAATTTTCTACAAAGGAATCCACGCATGAGGGTTGAAACTGCGCCCTTCAGCTCTAACACTACCCCCAATGCTAAACAGGGAGGATTAACGCCCTCTAGTGGCTCGTACAGATCATTTAACACTCCCTACAATCCAGTTGGAGGGCCTTAGTGCGCAAACAGGGATTTAAGGCACGTCAGATCTGCAAAATTCCACCAATAAATCTATCAAGAAAGGTTAAGAAGTGCATAGAGCAAGGTTTTAGCCTTCACCTGGGACTGACGACATGTCGAATGGTTTCCCGAATCTCCTGCAATGGTCCATGGAAAATCTGCTCCTCTTTAGCTCCAAAATGCTCTCACAAATCTCAAAAAGTGAAAATGATGAATGTGAAAGCTCAAAACATTTCCTTATACTTGTTTTGGAGACATGATCTTTTTAAATCATTAAAGAGGAAGTAGTCCATTCTCCATGAATCTGTATCATGCATGAACCTAGATGCTAGGAGTTGCTGCATTTTTTATACCTTTTTTCGCTTTTGATGAAAGTACCTTCAAGAATGAAAAGCAGTAAAAGTTGCATGCAATTCTCAATAGAGCACTTTTGGAGACATTTTATTGCTCTTTAAAAAATATAAACATCTCCGAGTTTTCATTGTTAGACTCGTTAAAACTTATGCAGTGATGGATAGAGTACTTTTGTGATATTTTATTACTCTTTAAAAAATATAAACATCTCTTAGCCTACCATCATTTGGGCTTGTTAAACACATACAACGATGGTATGAGAAACTCCTTTTTGATGTTTTTTCTAGCTCATTAAACTAGAAAAGACCAATTGAGCACTTCTTTTTAGGCGCTTTTGTCTCACTCATTAAACTGAAAAAATCTCGAGTTTTTGTCTTCAGGCTCGTTAAACTCTGTAAAGATGACTCAGGCATTATTTTAGGTACTTTTCTCGCTTGCTAAACTGGAAAACCCTGAGATTTTGTTACCGGGCTCGTTAAAAATAGACAGCAGCAGCAGCAACACTTTCTTTTTTGGGACCATTTCTCACTCTTAAATCAAAAAATCCCCAAGTTTTTATCCTCCTTTGAGCTCGTTAAATCTATGAAGGAGCGATGAGTAGTTCTTTTACCTCTTTTTTCTCTCGCACACTAAACTGAAAAAAAAGATACTTTGAGTTTCATTCATTTGACTCGTTAAAAAATTGATGAAGGTATTGAGTTTGTTGTCGCGTGACTCATTAAAATTTCATGACGAAAAATTATTTTAGTCCAACTCCTTGTACTCTTAACAAAATGAGGTCGACAT
Organism: Pinus taeda; assembly: GCA_000404065.3. NCBI lineage: Eukaryota > Viridiplantae > Streptophyta > Pinopsida > Pinales > Pinaceae > Pinus > Pinus taeda. The sequence continues at coordinate 57,189 of APFE030826236.1, read as the reverse complement.
CTATTGAATGTAGGTTTCTCTTTATCTGGATTCAATAGATTAACAAACAAAAAAGTAACTGATTCGGGTATACTATTAACCTTTTGTTGCACCCGGTTAACAACTATGACAAAGGGACCACCATGAAGTTGCACTTTATGAACTTTTCAGACTCTCTAAATATGAAAAGACCACTGAGTTGCCTCGTCTGGACTCTTTAAATTAAACAGATAAGATATAGAGTTGTTCTTTTTACAATACTTTTCTAACTCTTAAAACATGAAAAAATCGATGAGTTTTCCTGTCTGGACTCATTAGACTAATCATATAGGGCAAAGAGTCTCTCTTTTTGTGGTCCTTTTCAGACTCTTTAAACATGAAAAGATCGATGAGTTTACTCGTCTGGACTCATAAAATTAATCAGATGGGGAAAGTGGACAATACAATTGTATTCCGTATTAGAAAGTGTGGTTTGGCAGCAGTCGTTCCCTTAAACAAGGCACTCCCTCAGATAAACCTTCATTGAAACGACCTCTGAAATATGAACCCTACCATCCTATGAGTTTTAGCCTATATACCCTAATGTAATTGCATCTCTGTATCCTAACAATATGTAGTGTTCATGAGTCTAGTGTTGTCTAGTTAAAACCGTTGTCGTGCCTTCTATTGTTCAAGGTTTAACCATTTGTTTCTTCCATCAACTGATCAAGAATATCCTTTCATAATGCCCTTCGTTGTTTAGACCCAAATTCTCAAAAGATTCCTCAAAAAACAAAATCATTCTTATCCGTTTTCGTGTCGACTGATGTAGGACACATCATTGCCTACCTTTCAATAGGTTTCTTCCTATCGACTTCAACACTCTATCTAGGATGATAACCTAGAAACACATTCAGTGCCTTAATACTTGTAGACAATAGTGGCAGGTTGCCTTGTGTTTGATCAGGGGTTCTCATTATTGACTCCTAGTTAAGTGATTCTACGAGTGTTCGATGACAAAGAAATCTTTTACACCCGCTAGTTTGTATTGTGCATCTTGGAGACCATCACCATTATCAATGGCCTTCCTCACGTCTGTTAATGGTCTCCATTATTGGCCGGTAATCAGATGATTTCGTACATGTATTGATCTATGTTGTTCGGTGAAGTGGAGATCAAGACCTTGGGTAGAGGCTTGCATCATTCAACCTTGTTTCCTCTCCCAAGTTGTTGTTATTGTTTTTTGGAGATAGCTATTTCAGGATGATTCTATTATGACACTGGATACGCATTGTGCTAATCGGCAGCCAACATTGTCATATCTCTGTTGAGAAGATTACTATGACATAGCTACTAAGCATGGGAATGCCTAACTTAGGATGTGATTTTAGCATTTATATATATATATATATATATATATATACAGAGAGAGAGAGAGAGAGAGAGAGAGAGAGATATGTGTGTGTGTGTGTGTGTGTGTGTGTGTTGTATTAGGTTTCCCTTGCCACCCAAAGCTCCTCTCTCTCTACATTTTGACAGGAAAAATTATAGTTTTAATAAGGTATTTCAGCCATTGTCTTTGCCTATGATCTCATACTTTAGGGTGCATCTATTATACAAAAAAATGACCTCCTCATCAACTCAAAGGTGAAAGACAGCATGACTGAAGCAAAGACCACAATTGCAAGCCTTGACTCCACACTAACGCTGGTTGCACACTGAAAACCTGCTTTATAAAGCTTGTTACCAAGCCTAAGGGTGCATTAGTGACCCTGCTAACTCAAGTTGTTAGACCAGGGGCAGCGTTAGGGAAACTAATGGAATTTCAGTGGGTCAAACCAATGAATCTGCTCACAAATATCTAGATATTTATCCCTAAATTTGCTCAAGAAAATCAAGGAAATTCCCCAAAATCAAACTATTTAGGGAAGTTCCAATCTAGAAAAGAAGGCAAATGGGAAAGAGCTAGAAAATAGGGTAGGTTCATGGCTTTTACCCTAATGAACTCTATGAGGAGCTTAGCAACCCTAACTTGATTGCTACATAAGCAAAGTGAGGGCCATTGTGAAAGGGTTAGAGCATTTGAAAGGATAGCCTACTAAGTTGTTGTGAACTATCACATATCTCAGGAAGTGAGCTAAAGGAGAGAGAGAGAGAGAAGCAGAAGGGGCAAAGGAAGACTGATACAACAATGGTTGTAATCACTCTTCCATCATTAATATAGAATTGCAGTTGTGTTCCATACTCCATAGTGTCGGTAACATTGTTCATTAAGTTGTTCATTTGATACTTGTCGAGATGAGTAGTCTAGTTATATGCAAATAAATGTTCATTGTGCATTCTTATATTAGTTTCCAAGATTGTATGTTGTGATTGTGTTTGCCTTTCCTTTGTCTAGGAATTGATTTGGAGCCGGCTTTGAGGGAGTCCTTCTTGACTGCATTGCAATCTCCAAACAAATCTAGAAGGAGACTTGAGGTAATACTCTTTCCATGCTTTGTTAATTGATATTTGATAGATGAACATGTGTATAACTTGGTAGCTTCTACAGATAATCTTACAATTTGTTGAAGGTCTCGAGAAGGCCTTTGAGGTTAGCTTTCATTCTTCATACACCGTGCATTTTACCCCATAGCAGTAGGCCAAATCCATGATCTACCCTAGTGCTGGTACAATCCTACTGCATCCCTAAGAGTGGACTAGTCAGCAACAAAGTCCCCATAGAGAGGATAAGGTCTAGGTCTATGAGGGAAATTTTATGGTTGATTGTGTCGTTGGTGGGGTCAAAGAGTCCCCACATTGCAACAAAGGCCCAACTGTTGCTTGCAATTGACCATGTCTAGCCATAGATGTTCAACTGGTGTGAAGCATCTCTTCGCCAGTTGAAGGCAGAGTTAACAACATGCAAGACTCGTACCCAACATAGTTTTGGGTATGGTACCATCATAGTTTCATTCATTCTTGAGAGGGTACCTGTTATGCGCCCAAGGATGAGCTTAGGTCCCTTTGATCTGAGGGAGCCAAGGTAGGGGTGATTGTCATCACTTGATCCTGACACAGGAGGAGGACCGATCCAACATTTATTCGAAGAAGATTTCTTCCAGTGGCTTCGTGTCCAAATTGTGATGATTGATGACTATGCTTATGAGGGCATGGACTTTACTAGTGACCCTGACTTGGTGCTACCGCTTGGGACCAACTGGGGTCCTCAAGGTGAGAATGATTTTTGAAATTAAGTCAATATTTTTTAGCTATTTAATGTTTATGTAATGTTTTTATAGGTGAAATAAGTATTGACATGAAACTTTATGATTAACACAAATGTGGTGCCATTACGACTTGCAGGCAACCTCGCCATATGTGACGAGGAGGCCAACTACCTACTGGGGGGGGTAATTCCGACAGTCTTCGTGAGGTTGTGATGAACCTAGAGGGCTTGAGCATAGGTGTCCCCCCCCCTGTCCTATGAGGGAGATTCCCACTCATATGCAATGACACATAGTCAGTGTACCTGAGTGGTTTCTGGTTCCACTTCAGAGGATAGCTAAAGCGATTTTAGCATCTCAAGAGCAATAGGCTCGTTGTAGCAGGTGTTTTGGTGTAGCCAATGGATGTTTGTAGCTGGGCTTAGTAGCCATTTTGTACTTAAAACATCCAAGTTTTGGAATATTTCGATGTAAAAGACTGGATTTGGAAATATATAATATATATATATTGGTATTTCGATGGCATAAATGTGTTTTAAATGTTTTTGTAAAATTTTTAACTCGATAAATATTTACTTGTTTGAGAGAATAATTTTGGCAAAATCACATAACAAATCATTGGTCGACACGTTTTGAACCAGCCAGTGTGGTTCATCGTCAGGACAAGTTGAATGAGGCAGATGCCAATCTAATACATAATTAGCTAATGAATAAGAAACCACATTAAATTCTCTAGGAATGTGTTCATATGTGATTATTTCAAATTGACGTTCCAGGAGTCACACCCTTAAATAATGACGTAACAAGGTTGGATTACCATTGTGATAACAATTGGTCAATTGCATAACAACTAGTTGGGAGTCTAACCTAACCACCAGATTGGAGATGTCCCTTGATGACGCTTCTATGAGAAGTGAAATTATGGACATGTACTCAGCAATATTGTTGGTGGCAGTACCAAGAAAGACTCCTTCGAAACAAAATAGTTCCGACTTAGATGTGTAGATGAGCCAAGCAGCTGATGCAATGTGTCGTGTGACGATTGGCACCATTTGCGTATCCTATGTATGCTAAGGGTAACGAAGACATCTGCATTGCGAGAAAGATGGATGAGACAAATAATCCAATAAATATATAAACAATCCAATCACACCAAAAATGGAAGCAAAACTTGCCATACTAGGCATAATAGTTTTTCAGATAGAGGCCATTTTTGGGCTCCGTGAGCGGGATTCCTTCCCAGTCCTATAGTTCATATGCCCCTTTTGAGAGGACTTTCTTGATGACATAGGGACCTAGCCATAAGGTTTGAAGTGTTCCTGCCCCCAAGAGGTCATTTTTGTATCATAGAGTAAAACAAGATCTCCCTCTTGGTAAGAATGAGGCTTGACCTTTTTGTTGTATTGGGTTTTTACCCAGCGCTTGTGAGCCTCAAGTGCCAATTTGACATCTCGATGGGTTTCGTCCAGTTGATTAACGTATAGTAAGCATTCTTCTTTGGTTGTAGTGTCGGGCAAGAGTTCAATGACTATTTTTAGGGAAGGGATTTGATACTCGATGGTTAAAACTGCTTCGAGGCTGTAAGCAAGTTGAAAAGGTGTAAAGCCCATGGTAGTTTTTATTGATGTTCGGTATGTCCATAGTGCCAAATATAACATTCGATGCCGATTGGTTTTATGATTTCCTACCAACCTACGGATCATGGTTTTTAAGATGCCATTGATGGCTTCTATTTGACCATTAGCTTGGGGGTAGTAGGAGGATGATTGATCCTAACGAAAACCAAGCAGTGACATTAAATCAGACATCATATGGTTCTGGAAATGAGATCCATGGTTTGTAACGATCGTGTGGGGCACAACAAAATGACAGATAACTTGATTGAATAGGAATAGTGCCGCGGTTTCTCCATCGGCTCTATACGTGGAAAGGGCTTCGACCCGTTTCGTGAAATAGTCCACAGCTACTATGATATAGTTGTGTCCAGCAGAGGAAATGGGATTGCAGGTTACAAAGTCGATCCCCCATTTGGAAAAAGGGCCAACGGAGATCACCGGGTGTAGTAGGGTTGGAGGAGCGTGCATTTTATTCATGAATACTTGACAAGGATGGCATTGCTTGATAGCCTTAACACAATCTTTGAACAAGGTGGGCTAGTAATAGCTTGTGCGCAAGATCTTCTATGTAGTAGATATGCTAGAAAGATGACCGCCACATGCCCCAACATGGCAGTCATTTAAAATGTGTTCCGCCTTTTCATGAGTGAGGCAATGCTGAAGAACTGTATTTACACCACGACGATATAACGTATCGTTAATCACTAGATAGTGTCATGCTTAGTGGCGGATGTGACAACAATCGCCTATTGATAGTTCAAGGCAGAAGCTTTGTGCTTGGAGGTAGACAAGAATGTCTCTGTACCAAGGGTCAGTGGTGTCGATAAGATAGATAGCCTCATCTGGGAGAGGATCGTGGGCTATCTCATTCATATTGATGATGGGAAGTTCTGACAAAAGTTTGGTGAAGACTAAGGAGTTCTTCACCTTGGCAGCTATGAAAACTAGATCAAATTGTTGGAGGATCACGATCCATTTTGAATATTTTGCTCCAATTACTTGACGAGACAAAATGTGTCTCATGGGATTCTCCAAGGCGATGACAATAGTCTATCGTAGCATTATGTAGTGTTGGAATCGGTTGACAACAAAGATGATTTCCAATTGTAGCTTTTCCACATGTGAATATCTGAGTTCGGGCCTAGCCAAGCCTTTGGAGAGATAATAGATCACATGTTCACTCCGGTCCTCATGAGTTTGAACCAAGACCATTCCAAGAGAGGATAGCGAGGTTGTTAGGTATAGAAGAAAGTCATGGCTATAGTCGGGAGCACTAAGGAGTGGGGCTAATATGAGTGCCTTTTTCAAGGCATCAAATGATTGTTGAGCTTGATCATCCCACAAATTTGACACTCCCTTCTTAAGTAGGTGCATGAAGCCTTTCGTCAATTCGACATAATTTACGATGAATTGTCGTAAAAATTTTGCTTTCCCTTTCAAACATTGGAGCTGTAGAACAGATTGTGGTTCAGGAAATTGAGTAATTTCCTTTACCTTATCGGGATCAACCCTAAACTTGTACTTGGAGACAATGAATCCAAGTAAGCATCCAGACTCAACGAATAAAATGCATTTATGCGGATTCAGGTGGATGTTTTAAAACCGACACCTTAGAAATATTGCTCTTAAATGGTTTAGGTGATGCATTCATTGCTTGGAATGGGTTGGAAGGTCATCTAAGTAAGCTCTAATGATATGCCTGATATCATGAATTGCATAGCCCATGGCTCTTTGAAAAGTTTCTCCAGCATTCTTTAAACCAAATGGCCTTTTTTTATAGGAAAAAATGCCCCATGGGTAGACGAAGGTAGTTTTATGTTGGTGTTTAGGTTTTATAGCAATCTGGTTGTAACCTAAGAATCCATCCATGAATGAAAATGATTCACAACTAGCACAATCGTCGATGATTTGATTGATGAACAGTGTCAAATGATTATCCTTTGGACACCCGGCGTTCAAGTCTCAATATTCGACACATACACGGATGGTTCCTTATTTCTTATCGACACGAACCATATAGGAAACCCATTTCCTTAAAGGAACATGATAGATGAAACCAGCATGTAACAATTTTTCTACTTTGTTTTTGATGGTTGATGTTTTGCGGGGATGGACCGGTCGAAGTCTTTGATGGGCAAGTTTACCATTGTCATAAAGCTTGATCTCATGCTCGAAAATAGATGGATCTATGCTAGGCATTTCCTCATAAGACCAGGTGTATACATCACAGAATTCCTTGAAAAGGTAGGTGAAGTTTGAAATTTCCTCAGGACTACAATCTGCTCTAATCTGGATGTTTTCCACGATGCCTGTCTTAACAAAAATATCGATGAGCAATGTCATTGAAATATTGCCCATGTTTCCTTCTGCCTCCAAAGTTTGGATGGTCATATAGGGTGAGGAAACGATTTCTGGTATGTCAGGGGACAGGATATGAAGAGGTATCATGTCCGAATCAGATATCAAAACACGATGGTGCCAATTCTCCCAAGGTCACTCTTCTAAACTCATGATTTCTCGAATAGCTTCGTCCGTAGGTAGGACTTGATTGAGTGGATTGAAATAAGGAACATTTATGGGAGGGGTAGTGGTACCGTTAGACGTAACCAAAGTGACTGGAGATGTGGATGCAGATTGAATGGCTTGGTAGGCCAATTCAGCTGGTGATAGCGGCATTTGTTCTCCATATGTGTCAATGTCTAAAGGAGCCTTTATGATCCATGGACTGGTTTTTTCATGAGGAATAGATGAAATAATGTTGACCTTTAGTGAAACCTTGGGTGATTGAAGAGGGAAACAACCCATGAGGGAATAAGCCTTCAGTAGACTGGTACCAATACTTACGTAAGAGTCAAGTACACCACCTACTAGGGGTATAGAGCCACTTGGTAACGGGGAGTAATCAAGGGTGCAGAAAGACATCTAATCTATAGTAACTACCTTTCCATCCAATGGAAATAGGATGATGCGAAAGATAGTATATACGATGGCCATCATGGCATATGTCCAACTGCGACCCAACAAGAGATTATAGTTGAGTTTTTTATCTACGACTTCTATGTCCACCATTACCATTTTCCCATAAAAAGTGATGGGGTATCTAGCTAGGTAACCTTTTAGGATGAAAGTGTGGCCATCGAAAGCTTTGATGGTATTTGATGGTGGGTATAGGGTTGTAGAACCCAAAGCGAGCCAACATGAAGCCGACATGATGTAGGTAGAAGCACCTTTTTCGATGACAGTTCTATGTATACCTTTACCTTTCGAAAAAATCTTCACTTGAAATGCAAGTTGGTGAGAAAGGGGAGGTTTACACTTTTCCATGTCAAAAATTTCAAACATGGAATCCTGTGGGTTGATTGCTCCTCAGAAGGAGAAGTATTTTTCTTATTATTTTTGTTCTTACCACCGAGTTTTTGCATAGCCTGCACAAAGTTTATTGCGGTGGTAGGAAGAGTAGTTGATTTGGTAGAGGGGTCCACTGACATCTAGGCAATGTGACTGCTGAGTTTTTTTACAACAACCCCAGAGGTTGCACCGATAATCCCATCGGCATGTGCTCTGGGGTGCTCAGTAGCAGAGACATTGGAGTTACATGGGGCATTAGGGATTACATCGTAAAGAGTGCCAAACTGTGAATATATCAGATCTAAGTGATGTGCACAACGTATGGATTAGTATTCTATGACCACACCACCTAAAGTGGCATCTTTAGTGATTTGTGGGAGTATGGATTTGCAGAACCAATCCGCTAAGAGATAGTCTGGGAGGGGAGCTTTGACCAACCTCCACCTATGTCTCCATTCATGTATATGATCAAAGATGTGGGTGGCGATATCCTAACGTAATGAAGTGAGGAGCTTTGTCCCAGTCTCATTGCGGATGGGTAGCTGGAAGTGATTTAAGATTTACATCGCTAGAGCGTTGAAGGTATTTACTGACGCACGTGGTAACTCAATGTACTACTTAGTTGCGTTGCTAGTGAGGGTTCGGGGGAAAAGATGTAACCAAACATTGTCATCAACCATGGATCTGGAAACACACCAAAGATGATAGGTGGTGATATGAGTGCTCGAATCCTCCCCTTGTTTCCCTTCAAACTTGGGGATGTTTGTTGGTAGCTTATGCAGGATCGACGGCTAGAGTAAGTTGTGGTAGATGGGGTCATTTGTAAGTTTGTACAAGTCAAGGATATCCAACGTTGGCAAGAAAGGCAAAGAGTGTGGTGCCCCCTACTCAGACCAAGGTGATGACATATGACTTGAGGAACCTTGTGGTCCTCCCATCATTTAAGTCCCAATATTATACACAGGCTATGTGGTATAGTAGTTGCCTTAGGGTATGGCATTGTAATGTGTATTTCCATGGGGAATTTGATGTTGGGGTATAGTATTGCCCCCAGGATAAGAAATTCTCCTTTGAATCATTTGAATTTGTGAGTATGGTGCCCCCATGGATTGGTTGGGACCTCCTTGAGGATTCCCACCTGCCACAGAACTAACCATATGCCCTTGATTGACATAAGGAATGCTCATGTCAATCAATGACTGACCCTGAATGCCTGAGAATGGAGGGGGAAATGTTACATTCTCGACCGGTATGTGCATATTGGGAATGCCCCCAGATACTTGAATCTGGGGGTTTGAACTATACAATTGTTGTTGACCATATTGTTGGTGGACGGGAACCATGCTAATAGTGCTATATTGAGAATTATAAGGAGCATTGTATGTAGCACTTGTCGAAGTATACAGTTTGACACTATAGGGGTGGAACTTGGCATCAGCTGGGTTCCACTTGTGGAGGGTGTCATGTGAGTGGTTGTACTTGGGACAAATGGGATAGCGGTGTTTGCCATCAACTGTGTGGTGGTGACTGTCGACTATGGAAGTAGTGGAGGACCAAAAGCGTCCATAGAGTGCCATGCCCTATTAGTCGTCGATAGGATGGATGGAAATGTTCCTTCTAAAGAGACAGGGAGTACAGGTGCCATGGCAAGAGTGGGTCCAAAAGATTCGTGAGTAGAGGGTTAAAGGGAGGAAGAAAGCTTTCAGTAAAGAAATCCTTTGGAAAACTTGAATCGTCAGTTGTCCAAAAAGATTCCATGTGAGATCTAGGAGACTGATTCCCTAAAGATGGGGAATCCGATTCGCTGGAGCTTAGTGGATCTTCCACAATGAGTGTAGTAAGTCCTAACAATCGTCTATATTAACAATGCAGGTCGGATGTATCCACGGCGACCTTTAATGTTTATCAATAAATTTTATTGTGATATTTGTTAAAGTCTTAATGATAACACACGAGTACTTAAAAAAATAAAAAAATACACTAAGTTGATCAATCAACAAATAGAGGGAAATCATCCTGTCTGATAAGCACCGATCACTGGAGATGAAACCTAGTATCACAATGAATAACAGAGAGGGTTGGCCAAATGTACAGTTACGTTACTCTAGAGCTTCGCCCAAACCTCAGATTGAGGGGCCAAGTACTCTCGTGAAGATGAGCACCCTCCCAAAAACTGAAGACAGAGTAGGTCCATCTGTGTTAGGTACTAGGGAAGCTTGCCCCAGTCACCTTGTGTAAGTCCCTAAAAGCTTGGCCACTAAGGATACCTCAGGTCATAGACACTACTAGGGGGGACATAGTAGCAGACAGTATGCTATGTGGGTAGGATACCCGAGTCCCCGACTCAGCTCCGAAATCCCCAAAGGGATCCCCAAGACACAGAATACCCAAAGGATTTGCAAGAGAAGGTGGGTTACCTTCACTTACAGTCCGATGTTGTCTCGTATTTGGCTCCACTTTGACTGGAGTGGTCCCGATAGTATGAGTGCAGAAGGAATTTTCTCTCTTTTAATGACACTAGTTTTGGTTTTCAATCTTGGGCAATTCACTCACACTGCCTATCCCAAGATTCTAGCCTAAACTAATGTTTTTTTGCTCAATAAAAAGTTACTGATTGATTTTAGGTAAATTGTATGTGTACTTTTTTATTGTCTTTGGTAGGGGAGTTGACGTATGAAATGTGATGGGACTCTAACTCAAAAATCATGCACAAGACAATTTTTAAAAAAAAATATTCAATTTGATGAAAACAAGTTGTATTCTACAGGTGAGAGTCTTCACATATTCATATTTGTTCCATGCATCTTAGTCATTATAACACATGAATAACCAATACAAATCTTTCCAATGCTTTCCTAACAACTATTTGAAACCAAAATAAAGCAGCTTTTAACCAACTAAACACAAGGATGAATAAAAGAATTGATGATTTTTTCTTTGATAAAAACTTTTTCAAGAAAGAAAAAAACAAATTATTTCCTAAAAAAAAATTTAGGACACCTATCTTGCTAACAAAGTGTAGTAGAAAATCCTCTTTCAGTCCATGAACAAGCTTCCTATCCCCTTGGGTTTGCAGACATAGTTGGAAATCAAGATTTTGGGAGACTAACGCTTTGTAGCAGTGGCCAGAGAGAGTTACTGGGTCCACTAATGCTCTATGTGTGCAGACACAGTTCTTTATAAAGCACTGTGTAGTCTACTAACCTGCATTAGTGTGGGAAAATAGTTCAAAATAGGGCTTCTTGGATCAAATTCAATGATGAATATGTATAAGCAGGGTGCAACAAGGTTTTGGTGGGTCAGAAAGGGAATGCAGAAGTATAGGGAGCTCTTAGAAGGAGGAGGATACTGAGTTATAAGATAAAATGCACGGTGTATGGAGAATGAAGATACCCTCAAAGGTCTTCCTGGGACCTTCAGCGGACTGTAAGATTATCTGAAACCATCACGAAGTTACATGCATGTTCATAAAAAATAACTAACTATCAAAGTAAGACAAATAGATTACCTCAAGCCTCCATGTAGATTTACTAGAGAGCAAAATGCAGCTAGGTGGAAGTCCCCTGAGTTGGCTCCAGATCAAGTCTTGAACACAAAAGAGACAAGCATAATCACAACATACAACCTTGATAACTAATACATGAATACATAAAATAACATCTAATTACACATAACTAAGCTACTCATTCTAAAAGGTATTAGACAAACAAGCTAATGAATGATAGTACCAACACCACAGAGAATAAAGTACAACTGCAGTTCTATATTAATGTCGGAAGAGTGATTACAACCCTCTATTGTATCAGCCTTCCCTTACCCCTCCAACTTCTCTCTCTCTCCCTCTTCTTACCAAGTTCTTATGATTTGAGATAATGCTCGACAATCAAGTACGCTATCCTTTCAAATGATCTGACCTCTATCACCATAGCCCTAGTTTTGTTTATGTAGCATTTGATTTAGGGTTTCCAAGTTCCTCCATGAGTTCCTTAGGGTAAAAGCAATGAAGTTTCCATGCTTTTCAGCTCTTTCCCATTTGCCTCCTTCATTAGGATTAGAAATCCCCCAAATAGGTCGAACTTGAGATGTTTCCTTGCTTTTCTTGAGTAGATCTAGGAGCAAATATCTAGATATTTATGAGTCAGTTTGCTCCTTTGACCCTTAGAACTTCATTAGGGTCCACTAACGCCATTCCAAAACTAGAAACTAGAGTTATTTGGGTCACTAACACACCCTTAGGCTTGCAAAGAAGCTTTATAAAGCAGGTTGTCAGTGCATAGCTAGCGTTAGTGTGGAAACAAGGCATGTGATCTTGGTCTTTGCTTAAGTTATCATGTCTTTCCCCTCTGAGATGATGAGGGGTTCAATTTGCTATATAACGGTGATGCGTCCAATTACTAATACCTTTGGGTTTTACTATAACGGAAATCATGATTCCAACATAGGAGTGTAGTGTTGAGGCTTGTGACTACACAATGCACTGGAAGCTTGGGCAGGAAGATTGTTCTGTTGAGGGTCACAGTGAAGCAGGCTTGCCCACTGTGGCTGTGCAATGTGTAGTTCAAAAGGGATTAAGGCTAGTATATTGTGTAGTTCAAGGAGGCAGGGAGGAAAACTACAAACTTGGATTGTGTCACGCACAAAAGGAGACTAACAGGGAGGATTGATTGCGTAGTTATAGGGGTTAGGGGGATAAGATTGAGCATTGTGACTACACAATGCGTAATCCTTAGAGGAAAAAACTACAAATTTCATTGTTCCAAGAGGTAAGGGTGCATGCTTGAGGCTTGCCACTACACAATACGCGGTTCAAGGAGGGAAAAGTGAGCTCAAGTTGGCTAGGCATAATACCTTCCAAGATTTTGAGTAACTATGGGATTAGTGAGGCAGAGATGAAACCAAGGTTGGAATTGAACATGACCACACACTTAGCACAATCTAAGACATAATATTAAACAATCATCACTTAAAATCAACATGATCCCCTTGATGCGACAACAAAACAATACTCTCCTCTAAGTGTGACACTTAGGATACAATTTGCGACGATAGTGATGACACTAGTATGACAATGCATAAAAATTTTGGAATGGATATAATACATTTATATATGATAAATAAGACCCATTGACGCCCTAGAATTCAGCCTCTTCAAGGGGGAAACCTCCTTTACATTACAAAAATGAAAAATTCTTGATGATACAAATGACTAAACCTCCCTTATATATATAGGAGTCTAAGGGGTCACAATATAATCAAGCCGACATAACAATAATAACATAAAGGCACAAAAATAACAATAGTGGATTTCTATGGGGCATACTAATAACAATATGGGGACAATCGGGGCACAATAATAAAAATAAGGGATACAATGACAATAGTAATGGGGGAATCACTAGTATTATAGGGGCCTAACATGCCCCTTTCCTTCCGAAAAGCGTTGTCCTCAATGCTTGAGTAGTTCTGGATGCTTCTATATAAAATTCTCATCCTCCCATGTGGAATCTTTAGCGGATAAGTTCTTCCACTTAATGAGATACTCTGAAATTGATTGATTTCGTAGATGTTGGGTTCTTGTTTCTGTGACTGCTTCCAGTTCCAATATGATTTTTCCTTCCTCGTCAAGTTCTAGAAATATTGTTTGGACTGAGAGCTTGTCACATATAACCTTCTTTAAACACAAAACTTGGAAAACTGGGTGCACTCAGGAAGCTACCGGAAGCTCCAATTTGTATGCCATAGTACCAATCTTTTGCAACACCTTGTATGGACCATAATACTTTGGTGATAATTTATTATCCTTCTTAGCTTGCTTGAGTGGCATTTGTTGATATGGTTGTAGCCGTAGGAATACGCACTCACTTGTTAGAGCCTAGATTTACCTCAAGCTGAGAAAGGTATGATCCAGGGCCAACATCAAACCACGCTTAACCTGGTAGCTAGCCCTACCAAGTCGGGAGAGGGCTCTCTCCGAGTCAATACCAATGAATTATTATCGCTAAAGGCTTGAGATGACTGATTTAACTATTGATCTTAGGCTAGGTATAAGTGCAAAGAGTTTGACTGAATAAAATGATGATTTGTTGGCTCAGATGGAAAGGCAGATTTTGGGTGCGGGAAATGAGGCTCAGCTTTGCAGAGATCTCAATGGGGCAAGGTGGGAAATTTTTTTTGGCACTTAAATTTGAATGAGATGGAAGGATTAGATAAGTGAGGAGCTGTAGAGGGCAAGGAAAGTCATGGATCCTCTCCAAACAGCTAAAAACATCAAGAAACTAAAGCAAACCTCAAGTAGAGCACTGCAATTTCAATGGATTCTACTTACACTCTTGTTTGTTTAGTTAAGAAGAAACAAGATAGAGAATGGCATACATAACACATAAGAAAATTCACAATTACAAAAGAAAGCATTGTACCAAGACAAATTTCCACATGGATCTCAAAAAGTGTTGCAAACCCTGGTCTCAATTCTTTAGCCAAAATGCTGATAAAAGTATATAATGAAGCTCAAGGCTTTCTCAAAAGTCCAACCATGCTAATGATTGAAAAAACACATAATATAGACAAACCATAGCTCATCCTAACCTCTAGGGGTCGAGCTCACATGTGTAGGATCTATTCCAACCAATTCTAAACTGAGAACTAGAATTTAGGCAGTGGAACAACATGCCTCTAGAAACAAGGTAACTGATTCATTCAGTTTCAAACAACGTTTTAACTAATGAATCTACCTCCATAAGTGAAAATTTGAAATATTTACATCATGATCCATCAATTTACATTAAATTACATCACAAATTTTTCATTAAGAAGGTGAAAAAGTCAAACTGGCCAAAGCTAGGCGAAAAACAAAGTATATTTGGTCAAACTAGCAATTTCCTCTATGCGCTGCTCCTAATTTCTCTATGCGTAGTGCCTATTTGGACCCGTGTTTGGAGGCCTTTCCAATCTCCAAATTCACTCCAAGTGTTCTTGTTGGAAAGGTCTACCTGTCTCATTTCCAACCCAAGTGGAATTTTTCAATTTGGCCTCCATTTTCCCCTCCAAAATTGAGTTCTCCCAACACTGCTTCCTGTGTGTCAAAATAGGGACAGTAAGGTCATGTTTTGAGTGTTTTTGACCTTTTTGAGGGCTCAAAACCTACCCAAATTTCTTGGCCATGGGTAGGAAAGCATATTTTTCTATGAAAAATCCAAATATGTCGAGTTTTTGTGATTTAGAGGCTCCTATCAAAAGCGAGCGCCACGTGGTGTGGCGCATTGGGTAGAAATTTCTGTGTTTTAGCCCAAAAATTTAAAAAATGCAAAACGTGTCACAATTTTTTTGAAACTTGGGCTGAGTGCTCTCCATCAAGTGTTGTGTTGGTCCAAGGAATCCTCAGCCAAGATCGGAAGTTTATCTTGCACTTTTTTCCTTCTCGATCTCTTCTTCAATTTGGCCTTCAAGTTCCTGATGCTAGCTTGGCACACCATATTCCTTGACAAATAATGATATGCCATGTTTCTCAACATATTCTTCTCATTGATGGATTTCTCCAACAATCTCTCTAAGTGGATGTTGGCTCTCTCAAGCCAAGACTCCTGATCGGCATTGATCTCTTGCTCGAGTGAAGTGAACTCCACCCTCCTCCTTTGGGCAGCTTGGCGATTCTCCCGAATGTTTTGTAACTCCATGATTGCTTGATGATCTTCAAGTTTCTTATTTATTTGCTCTAGTGTATGTCTCTTCATCATGGTCATATGAAGGATTAGACTCCATTTTTTCTAGTGGGTGAGTTTTCTTGATGAGAAGTAGGTGATTGTGATGTTTTTGACTTTTGCCACCAAGGGAAAAGTGAGATAAGGGACTGTGGAGGGAGGAAACAGTGAGGAACTTATGGATTATTTGGGACAGGGTTAGTGAAGGGAACAAGGATTTAGAGAGTAATTTAGGAGCTTTTGGTATATGGCTGGGGTTTTTGAATTTGTATTTGGGATTTTGGGAAATGGGAATTGGGGTATGGGATTAGTGAATTTAGGGGTATGTGAATTTAGGGAATAGGGAAATGAGGAAAAATGGAGTGAGGGAGTAGAAAGGTGGACTTGGTGGCCAAAAAATTAGTTCAAACCCTCGGCAGCAGTTTCCTTTGAGAGATTTCAAGAGATAGGGTTTGATTTCCGTTTTAAACCATCACCATAAGACAATCACCATAAATTGCACAAAAAATTGTTTCACTAGCAGTGATGAAGGCTCAACCTACTTGCACAAATGATGATCCACACATTTTGGGCGATTTGGAATGAATTTTTGAAGGTTTTGGCTTTCTATCTATATGCGCCGCACATCAAACCTAATGCACCATGCCAGTTATGTGCGCTGTGCCCATGTAAATTTGCATTGGAAATCGCAGCCCAATGTGCCACGTTAGTTGCCCAATGCATCGCGCCACCAAACCCAGTGCATAACGTGTTTTAAAGAAGACTTCTGGAGGCTTTATAGATGTCCAAATTTTGCATGGAATAGCGCATTAGAAAGGTTATTGAGTCTAATTTCCAACGCAACTGGAATTTTTGAATTTGGAGTTCATTTGCACGTCAAAAATCAAATCTCCCAAGACTGGTCAAAATGTGCCAAATGAGGCTACCTAAAGGTAGAGTGTTGTTGCAGTGAACTTTTGAAGGTCTTCCTCAAGTCAAAATTGAGCTCATGATATCTAATTAGAACTCTCTTTGTGTCTAGTTATCATTCTACTCATCAAGAAAGTCATTTAGCCAACCAAGTTAGGAGAAAACTTGATTGTCCCAAGGTCACTTCAGAGGTGCATCAATTCTCCCCAGGCGACTGTATTTTTGACATTTCTCTAAAACCATGACACCTGTGTAAAAAGTGAAGGAGGGTTTTCTTATTTGGACTATTTTAGACAAAAACCTCTCTCATGTTTCCCAAAGTCATCTTTTATTGCTCAAAAACATCATTGGAATAAAACCTATCCCGATGTGTGGAACAGAGGATTTGTTGAAATGAAGTGAAATGAAGGGGATAAGGGGCTTTTAAATTCTTGAGAAAATTTTGAGAAGTAGGGAGGGATGTTAGGAAGTAGGGGAAAGTGGAGTTTCAAATATTGAGTGAGGGGAAGGGGTCCAAAAAGGATAAACATAGGCCCAACCTAGAAAATTGTCAAGCTGTAGCAAGAAACTAGGGTTTGTGGAAAAATGAGGAATTTGGGGGATCTCAGTGATGGGAAGTGTCTAATAAGGTACATTAAAGATAGGGGAAGGTGTATGAACATCAGGATACAAGTTTTACTGATGATTTTACCATCTAAGAGAAATTACCTTCAAAACCCTAGGAGAGGGAAATGAACCTTACTTAGGCACAACTGAAGCATGAACAAGGTGTAAAATGACCCAATGGAACTTGACATGATGATGAAAAACCTCTGAATGATGGTACACTCAGCTGAATGATGACATGGATAGACATTTGGACAAATTTGACAGGAGTAAAACCAAACCCTAGACCTAATGCCTAGTGACCAAATTTTGCTTGAAGACTCATTGAAATGACAAAATTTGATCTTGACACCAAAAAATTATTTTGTAAGAGCATGTTTGATCACTAGAGGAAGGCTGCAAAGGCTGACACTAAGATCACCTACACCAAAACTTCTTTCGTTGTGATGTTGATCTACCTGTTGTTTCATTATATTATGTGCCAACGTGAGGTTATCCTTTAAGGGTTGGAGAACTTGTTGTTGATGCTTGATGTGATGTTCCACTGCTTGAACCTTAGAATTTTCTCTTAAATATGATGTGATGGATGGTGGATGATATCCATAAAGTACCATAAATGGGGTCATTTTTGCTGCAGTATGGAAGGAAGTGTTATACCACCATTCAGCTAGAGGCAACCATTTGACCCATTGTGTCTATTTATCAGGTACAAAGCAATGAAGATATCCTTCCAAACATTTGTTTATTATCTCAGTTTTCCCATCAGATTAAGGATGATAAGATGAGCTATGAGCTAACTAAGTACCGAGACAAGAAAAAAATTATGTCCAAAAATTTCCAGTGAAATTGGGATCTCTATCGCTTACAATAATCTTTTTGTTTCCATGTAGCTTTTGAATTGTTTCCATAAATGCAGTATAAACTGTACTGGCTTTAAATGGATGTGATAATGCACAAAAGTGTGCATATTTGGTAAGCCTGTCAACTACCACCATGATGACACTCTTTCCTTCGGACTTGGGTAAACCTATGATAAAATCCATTGAAACCTCCTCCCAACGTTGGGTTGGAATGGATAAAGGTTGTAATAGACCCGGGGTCTTAATTGTTTCAACTTTATTTTGTTGGAAAATCCTCCAAAGGAAAACTAGCAAGAATAAACCACAAGGATATGGAAAATGAAAATAGAAATAATGAGAAATGAAATTTATCTATGTGTGGTAAAGATAAAAAATACTGGTGGTATATATATTGTAGATGTTCAAACCACATGATAGGAGGCAAAGGAAAATTTCTATCTCTAAAGGAAGCAAAGGTGTAGTGCAATTCTTGAAAATGACACACTGGCTTGCATAATTGGAAAAAGGATTAGTTGGACTTGACAATGAAAAATATAAGGCTAAAAATGTCATGTTGGTTGAAGGTTTAGAGCACAATAGCCTAAGTGTAAGTAAAATGGTTAATAATGGACATGAGGTCATATTTTCCTTTAAAGGTGGTAAAATAAGGGAAGAATAATATGGTAGACTAGCAGCACCATCAAGCAATGCATATGTCCTCAATAAAGGTAAATCAAAAGATTGCAATAAGAGAGTGTTATCCCTCTCAACTTATTAGTAAAATACAAGTGAGGGACAACAAGACAGAAAGTCACATATAAAATATATAAATAATTGAGGATAATCTCCAAGAGAAGAGTGGTGGGCTAAAATGACCATTGCAAATATATTAGGGGCAGTAAATAAAGTTCACTTTCTTAGAAATAAATATGAACAAGTGAATTGAAGTAAAGGATTGATCAATGATGGAATGTGTAATCATGGAGGAAGGCAGAATCGTGGACAGTGCAACGCATGACCTATGCATTATTCCTACCAACATGTGTGGCCAACATGAAGTGAAGCAACCAAAACTAGAGACAATGTAAGAGCATGTCACAAGAAAATTTGGGTCGATTCAACATATTAATCTAGCACAAAGGATGATATTATTATCTAGAAATATCATGTTGTTGATTATGTTACAAACTAAAGGAACCTTAGGAATAGGAGGATCAATTCTCAAAACAAAGCAACAAAAATAGTGATGGTGCATGCAAAAATAATTGGTCACAACCTGGATAGGAGGATCTTAGATGTAGTGGAGACAAATCAAGGTGATATATAAGGGCACATCATACATGTCCACAAGAATATATAATAGGCAAAAGGAAAGAGAGGAAATGTCAAAATTTTCCAAGGATAACTGTATATTATGAATTCAAAGAGAATAATAGTTAATAAGATGAAGGGGTGCTACACTATCAACAATAGAATGCATTCAAGGGGAGTTGATTGCTTAAGAAAAAATGAAATGAAAAATTTGCAAATCAAATATGTTTTGTGTTATTTAATTTGTGTAGTGGTTGACACAATTAGGTTCAATAGTCATGAGTATAAACAATCTACCACATTAAGGAAGGGGAAGAATTTGGATCATGAAACAACCATTAGTATCCATTGGCTCAGTAGTATAGCAATAGAAATATAAGTTGATCAATTGTTATACAAGGGATATCTCTTGGTAATTGGACCAACCATTGGTGTGGTAGTATATTTGTCTTTTGGATCAACCTTAAGTATGGTTTGGTACAATAATATAGATCATTTATTTGGTACCATAATAGGATATTTAGTTCAATAGTAGTACAAGTTCAGCGGGAAAAAAAATGAAATCCAAGGACAATGGAATGATAATCTTGGATTAATATCAATTAACTTTAGTCCAAGGGAGAGAATAATTAGTAGTATATTATATCCTTTTAGGAGGAGAATGATCAGAGGGGGAGTAACTAAACCCTTTTCCATTGATGTCAAAGGGGGAGAGTGAGAAAATATTGGAGATTTTGAGTATGGACAGTGAATATGGAAAGTGATCAGTCATCAACAACAAAGGGGGAGAGTGAGCATACATTAGCGGTTTCTTCACCCTGGCAGGGAGAGTGTCTCCAAGTGGTGGTTTTTCCATCAATAACCAACAAACAATGTTCGGTGGTGTTGCCATCAATTCCAAAGGGAGATATTGTCGATAAATTGTTGTCATTGATGTCAAGTGTCAAGTTCAGGGGGAGCTTGGTAAGTGTGTTATCATTGATGTGTTAATGTGTGGTGTTTCCTAGCTTGAGGTCATGGATGAAGGTAATATATTTGAAGGAATTTCTTCTTTAGTTCCGTAAATCCAAAGAGGAAACTAAGTACTTAGTTAACTAACACTCTTAGAGACCTTTTCAATGATATAAAGCACCTAACCTAACTCCCAAGGAATGAATAGAAAACTAAGGTTGAATTTTTACAGGTGAAGTAGGGTTGTAGCTAAAATTGGTTCCAATGTGGGAACATATGAAAAGTATTAGAACCCCCCCCCCCCCCCCCCCCACCACCCACCCCCCATTAAAATTGGAAAGTCAGGGGACCCTCTTGGAATCACTAGGAACTTCTTCATTAATCTTCAAAATTGTAACAACCTTGGTTAAAAATACATGAAATAAAGTAGAGTCCTTGTCATCCAATTTGATCATCTGATAGATTCATGTTTCACATTCAAGAAAGGTAGAGCTAGTAGCATATGCAACAAATTCTAGATCCACCCTCCTTTGTTAACTTCTAGGTAGGTGGGGGGGGGGGGGCTAAGATGAGTTTCACCTATTGATCAAACTTGGAGCACTTGATGTTATTTGTGAAGGTTCTTGCAGGTTAATGTAGAGTGATGAGCAGTAGTCGGTAACTCTCCTAGTCACAACTCTAGTCATAGGGGGTTGGATAAAGTACCCAAGTGATTGTTATACCAAGAAACTCAATTAGTTTTCACATATCAACAAAAAGTAGTGAGCGATAAGCGATAATCATTGGCACAATTTTCAAGGTGCTAGGTGGCATTCTAGTAGCACAAACATGGTAGGTGAATTAATAAGATGATGTTGCAATTGACATGTGTCACTCATATTTTGTGTTTTTGGATGGCCATGTGGGTTGGTTTTGGATGACACATGGTGTTGGAAAGAATACTAAGAGGGGGGGTGAATCAATATTATCAGATCAAGAATTTTTCTTTTCATAATCAGATTTATATACACTACCTCAAAGAGGGGAACTAGTGTGTACACACAACTGTCTTTAAGGCAACCAACATTTATGTAGTAAACTTATGATTTAGTTAATTCATCATATGTTGATCTTTAAACAATGCATAAGTACTTCATCAATCAGTAAACAATAACCATGTGCAATATAAACATAATAAACCGTTACACATAAGCAACACACATGAACACCACTATTTAAGGTGGAAATCCAATGTGGGTGAAAACCACCTGTTGTTGTCATCTCTCTCTTCTTTTAATAATAAGAAAATATGTTTACAATCTTGTAATGGTGCAGACTCATACCAATACGCAGGCGTCTACTTGCCGAAGGTTACAACCTTCTCTCATTCTCCAGCTTCTACTGTAAGGGAGCTACAACCCCCTTGCTCTTGTACTAGCCCATATGTTTACTAGTACATAGGTGCGAGCCTACATAAAATTCCACTCTTCCACGAGGAACCACGTTTCATGAATTTTTAGATTGGATGCTCCTGGCACATATCAAGACATATGAATACCTTGCCTCATTATTAACCCATCAGAAATTTAGAAACTCAAACTTCATCAACCAACATGCAGTTAATCTGAAGCAATCAAATCACTGTCATTAGAACACTTTGCTGAACCCAGAAACCTGTATCAACATTCAGAACCAACTGAAACCTCAAAAATTCATGTGTCAGACTGTATACACTACTTCAATGAAGAAACCCTGCGTGTATATGCTACTTCCTTCAGCCCAACCTGCATATACCTCTCAAGATTCTGAATCATAAAATCTCCGAATCACAAATTGTACCAACCAATAGTGTACTGAACATATACTGTCAACTTACATAACTTTACAAAAGTAGGCAACAGAAAACACTTCTTCTCACTTATACAATCAATAAAATATCAACCTCCTTATGCATTCAAATTTACATTTAGATCTAAGAAGACTTTATTGACAGACAATAGTAAAATAGTAGTAGCCATAAATCAGCAATATTGATCTGATAGATCAGTCGTCTCTGAACATCAAGCCTTTCTTTTGTATACGCTACTTGAAAGAAAAAAACCTACATGTATACACTCTTTTGTCGAGACGAACTTGCATACAGATCTACAAATATTGACTCAAAACTTTGTTGCAATTCCATACTTCAGACAAACCTAGATCATGATAGATAACAAATAAAACAAATGCAAAACATCAGATCTAGCCTCAACCAATATTAGATCATTCAAGAATAAGTCATTTCAAGTCTCATGATCTTGATCTAATATTGAACTCAAGGTGCACATAAATATTTCAGATCTTGTCCCAAACATAACCCTGCAACATAAAATATACTTCAGATAGAAGTATTCTCAGAATATTATTCAATTGCACATCTGGCCTTATGATCCTCTCTTCTTTATATAGTTTTTGGCCTTTCTCAATACCATGGACCGAATCCACTTAGGACCAATACCTTGGATCAAATACCATGAATTGAATACCTCAAACTACATACCTAGGGTCAATATCATGGTCCAAATATACCTTGGAACAAATACCTCGGACCAAAACCATGGTTTTCAACATGTACATGCTTTGCCTTTTGTGGGAGTGTGTGTATGTTATACACTATTTCTATTCTGAGTACCTGCGTGTATACGTTGCTTGGACTAAGTGAACCTACGTGTATCTCTTAAACTGCTCTTACATCATCTTCTTCCTTTGACTTCTTTATTATGATCAATAGACCTTAGTTCCATCTTCCTGATCCTCTGTACCATTGCCCTATTGCCTCTGAATATTCCTGTTAGCCTCTTATCAAAATTGAGTTGACCTGTAGTGTTTCCATCAAGGACAATACGTGTATCATAATGCCAAAAATATCCCCCTTTGGACTTGATAGAAACCATGATGGTGTTGACTACTGCAAGCTGTAAATACTGTTAGAGATGCCATACAACACCAAAATTCCAAAATACTCTCCCCCTTTGACATATATGGCAAATGCAGGACCACTCTACTCTCCTCCTTTGCATGATGCTATCCATACTCCCCCTGAGTACATGCCGAGTTTGTAGAGAGATGATTCAATATAATAACATGACAATATAACTCAACAAAGTGAGTATGACCTCCCTATGACCAAGAAATCATACATACATCAATCACCCAACCAAGTGGGGATACACTATATTTGACTCATCTGCCCAACCAATTGGGGATATACCAAAGTTTATGCATGACAAAAATACAAAAATTATTACATCATCCATCCCAAGGATATTGGGGAAATAAATTACATCATATGACCAATAGAACCCATTGAAATATAGACCATGACAGAAGAAGTTATATCACACTAATGACTGATGCAAATAAGAACTAGTTGAGTTCAACAACCATAATGCCAACAATGTGGAATGTGAATGCTCCCCCTAAACCTGTGCTACCACTTTTTTTTTGTTAGAAAAACATATATGTGCTTTCATCCAAGGCAACCCGCTTATACCCGCGCATATACTACATGAAACCAACGTGTAGTAAACTTCCTCAAAAAAACTGGATTTACCAGCAGGATGATGCAGCAACAACTCCCAACTTTTGTCTGAGATATTCAAATGTTTCTCTAGGTAGTGGTTTAGTGAATATATCAACAACTTGTTCTTTGGAGGGGACATACTCCAATTTTACCTTTTGTTCAAGAACCTGTTCTCATAGAAAATGGTACTTGATGGGCATGTGCTTGATCTTGGAGTGCATGACTATATTCTTTGAAATATTGATGACACTTGTAGTATCACATGGAATGGAGATGGTTGGAGTACATGTGATCTGAATGTCTTGCAAAGTTTGCATCATCCAAAGTAGTTGTGTGCAGCAAGATGCAACAACCACATATTCTGCTTTAGTTGTAGATAAAGCAATTGAACTTTGTTTCTTGCTTAACCAAAACACTAACTTGGAACCCATATAGAATGCACCACCACTAGTGATTTTTCTATCATCAGCACTTCCTGCCCAATCTGCATCTGTATATGCATGAAGAGTAAGATCTGCATCTCTAGGATACCATAGTCCAAAGTCTTGAGTTCCTTGAAGATATTTGAAAATTCTTTTGACTACCTGAAGGTGTGTTTCCTTTGGATTTTCTTGGAATCTTCCAACTATTCCTACTACATGCATGATGTCAGGTCGGGTACCTGTTAGATAAAGCAAACTGCCAATGATGGATTTGTAAGTTGGTATATGTACTGCTGCTAATTCATCATTTGAGCGTAGACTGCATCCTATTACCATTGGAGTACATACAAGTTTATAATCTTCCATTCCGTACTTTTTCAAGATCTGCTTGAGATATTTGGTTTGTGAAAGAAAAATACCATCTTTAATTTGCTCAACTTGTAGACCAAGAAAATAGGTAACTTCACTAAGCAAGGACATTTCAAATTCATGTTGCATTACTAAAGCAAAATTCTGACTCATGGATTCTTCATTGCTAACAAAAATGATATCATCAACATAAACAATAATAATTAGCAATTTATCATTTTCAATATTTGTATGTAAATTGCTATCTGCAGAACCTTGTGTACGCTTGTTGGTGTAGATATTTGTCAAGGTGGTAATACCAAGCCCTTGGAGCCTGTTTTAGACCATAGAGACCCTTTTTAAGTTTTCATACAAGTTTTTCATCATTTCCAAGAATGAATCCTTTTGGTTGTTCAATATAAACTTGTTCTTCTAAATCTCCATTAAGGAAGGATGATTTTACATCCATTTGGTATACTTTGAATTTCTGAAAACTGGAAAGAGAAAAAAACATTCTTATGGCTTCAATTTTGGCAACAGGTGCAAAAGTTTATTCAAAATCTATACCTTCTTGTTGAGCATACCCTTTACAAACAAGTCTGGCCTTGTTCCTAATGACTTCTCCATTTTCATTAAGCTTGTTCTTGAATATCCATTTAGTTCCTATAATATTTTTATCATGAGGTCTAGGAACTAATTTCCAAGTGTCATTCTTTTCAATTTTCTCAAGTTCTTCATCCATGGCCTTGACCCAACATTCATCTTTGCATGCTTCATTTACATTTTGAGGTTCGGTGGAGGATAGTAATGCTAGATAGATTTAGGTCTTTGTAATAGTTCTTGTTGTCTGTGTACCAACCTCCCTTTCTCCTAAAATTTGAGTTTCTAGATGATTTTTCTAAATATACCTGGATGAAGTCTTTTCTTCTACCATTATATCTTCTTCCGGTGCTTCATTGGTTTCTTCTTCAATATAATTTTGGTTTGATGTGGGAAAGTAATCCCCATCTTCCTCATTGTCATAATATTCTGTTGATTTTATCTATTTTGGATATCTACATGCTTCATCAACTACAACATCAATGCTTTCAACAATTTTCCCAAGTCTTATATTATAACATTTATATCCTATACTTTTGGAAGAATAACCAAGAAGAATCTCTTCATCTGCTTTGGGTTCAATATACCAAGTTTTTCATCAGCCCTTTTGATAAAACATTTGCTTCCAAAAGATTTAAATTATTTTACAGTAAGAGTCTTACCATACCAAAGTTCATATCGATTTTGAGTGCTATTTACCCAAACATTTTCTTTGTTGAGAATAGTCACGAAAACAAATGCAGCTTCACCCTAGAAGGTTGCAGGAGTTCCAGATTCATCTAGCATGGCTGGAGCCATTTGTTGAACTGTTCTGTTCATCCTTTATACTACACCATTTTGCTGAGGTGTTCTTGCAGTGAAGAATTCCCTTTTTATTCCATGTTGTTCACAAAAGTCAAAGAATTCATCTGATATAAATTCCCCTCCTCGATTATATTTTTCGATCTGATTCATTTACAACCAAGGCTTTGAAGGCTTGGAAACTTTCAAATGCTTCATCTTTATGCTTTAGAAGACCTATCCAACACATTATGGAAAAATCATCAATGAACAAAATAAAGTATTCTTCTCCACGAGGTGACTTTTTCCTTGTTGGTCCACATAAATCAGTATGGATAAGTTCAAGAGGCTTACTAACTGACCCTTCTTTTTCCATGAAGTGAACTCTAGTTTTCTTACCAATTTGACATGGTTTGCATATTGTGTTTTCTCGGATGCTGATATCTGGAAGATCATGAACAACCTTGAGTCTGCATGCTTTTCTTATTTGAAAAAATCTTAGATGTCCCAATCTTCTATGCCACAACCAGTTTTCATTATTTTTGCTTAGATAGCACTTATTATCCTCCTTTGAGCATGTATCATTTGTTTGGAGTTCTTGTACATTTGATCACAGTGTCTCCTGTATCAAACTCATGAACAACACATTTGTTTGATCGAAACACCACTTCATTTCCTTGATCACACATTTGACTGACACTCAATATGTTATGCTTTAAACCATCTACATACATAACATTTCCAACTTTAACCTTTTCTTTCAAGAAAATAGAACCTTTACCTTTTATGGCAGTTGGATTGTCATTTCAAAATGAGAGATTCGTTTCCTTTTCTAAGGCATTATATGAGTGAAGTTTCTCTTTGTCACCTGTCATATGTTTGGAGCATCCACTGTTGATGTACCACTAATTTTCTTGTCCTTCTGCATACAAGGCTATACCACATCTTTCTATTTGAGATTCTTTCCTTCTCCATATCTTGGGATTTAATGGCATTTGCTCCTTTTGAGATGTTTGCCAAAATTTGCTCCTGCATTCAGATTCTTCATGACCAAAGCTGTTACAAATTGAGCATTCTATTTCATTTTCAAGAGGAGAAAATTTGAGGAACTTCTCTTGACGCTTGTTACATTCCTTTGATTTTGTGCCTCTCTAGTCATGATGGTTTTGTAAGAAAGACATTGAGTAACTTTGTGCCCAAAATTATGACATGAAAAAAATTTCCCATTAAAGAAGTTTTTGCAACTATCGAATCTATTTACCTGTTGATTGTAGTTTATATTGATATTCATATTTGGAGCAAATTGAGTATGATTTTCCTGAGGTTGGTAGTGGCTTCTATTGATATTCATCCTTGGAGAAAATTGAGTATGATTTACCTAGTTATCAACTTTATGCCTTTTGTGATGATTGGCATACTGTTCACTAGTTTTTGTTGCATCAAGATAGCTTTTGGTGGAGGTTGACGACTTCTATGATTGAGATTCTTCTTCAGTATATCCAAGACCTGTCTTTATCAGAGGAGAAAGCGGAATTTTGATAATTTCATTTAAAGTTTCTGATCCTTTAGCAAATATAAGATTGAAAGATTTTGTTTTCTCAAGATCTTTTCTTACACACACAATTTCACATTCTAGTTTTTCATTGTGTTTTTCTTTTTTCAGCAAGTTGGTATGTCAAGGTATTTATGATCATATTCTTTTCTTCTAAACAAATTTTGAGTTTAGAGATTTCTTCATGAAATTTTTCCTCTTCTAAAGCATCCCAAAAATCATCATTTTCATAAGCCATGAGAAGTATATAATCATCACTATTAGATAAACCATCACTATCCTCTTCTAAACTATCCCAAAAATCATCGCTATCATAAGCCATGAGAAGTCTGTACACTTGACCAATTTCATCTTCAACACTATTAGATAAACCATCATTATCTTCATTAGTATAGTAACTGCTATTCACAACTTGTTTCCTATTCCATTTTCCATATTCCTTTCATTTTTCATATTTATCTTTATGAGGACATCTGGCAGCATAATGACCGACTCTACCACAAGCAAAGCATTTGAAAGGTATCTTACCTCTGAACCTTCTAGAACCCCGTTGAAGCTTCTTGAAAAAATTTACCTCATCTTCTTCTTCTGAAATGTGTCATTATTCATTGTGTTCTTCAGTTTCTTTTCCTTTTGATGAATATTTAAATGTGGCTTCTCTCATATTTGATGGACCTCCTTTTCTCAGCTCAAAAGCAGTTAGGATTCTATGAAGCTGTGTCATAGTGATATTCTGTAGATCCTATTTTTCTTCTATGGCAGACACTTTTGATTCAAATTTAGTAGACAAGGATCTCAAAATTTTCTCAACTAAGGTAACTTCCTTTATTTCTTCACCCAGATTCTTCATACAATTAACAACCTCATCTATATATAAGAAGTAACTAGCTATATTCTCATCACTATGCATCTTAAGAGTTTCATACTGAATTCTAAGAGTTTGAAGCTTAGCACATTTTACCTAAGAGTCTCCTTCATAGCTCTAAATTATTTTGTCCCATATCTCTTTGGATGATTTGAGCTGCATGACTTTGACAAACTCTGATTGTGACAAACTTCCTAATAAAGTCTTGATAGCTTTGGCATTGGTTTCATATTTCTTTCTACCTATTGTGTCTATACGAATTGCTGTTGGAAATTTATATCCTCCTTCCACAATTTGCCAAACATATGTTCCAAGAGATTTTAGATAGGTTGTGGTTCTTATTTTCTAATAAGCAAAGTTGCTCTCATCAAAGATTGATGGTCTGATGGATCCCATGCTTTCGTGAATATTCATCTTGATGGATCTTCCTTCAAGCGATCAAGGTTCTTCTGAAGCACTTGGCTCTGATATCGATTGTTGGAAATAATACTGAGAGGGGGGGTGAATCAGTATTATCTAATCAATACTTTTTCTTTTTCATAATCAGATTTATATATGCTACTTCGGAGAGGGGAACTAACATGTACACGCAACTGTCTTTAAGGAAACCAACGCTTATGCAGTAAACTTATGATTTAGTTAATTCATCATATGTTGATCTTTAATTAGTGCATCAGTACTTCATCAATCATTAAACAATAACCATGTGAAGTATAAACATTATAAACCATTACGTATAAGCAACACATATGAACACCAAGATTTAAGGTGGAAACCCAATGTGGGTGAAAACCACCTACTGTTGTCATATTCGTCTTGTTTTAATAATAAGAAAATCTGTTTACAATCTTCTACTGGTGTAGACTCATACTAGTATGCAGGATTATACTTGTAGAAGGTTACAACCTTCTCTCGTTCTCCATCTTCTACTAGAAGGGAGCTACAACCCCCTACCTCTTGTACTAGCCAATATGTTTACTAATATGTAGGTGCCATCCTACAGAAAACTCCACTCTTCCACCAGGGACCATGTTTCATGAATTTTTAGGCTGGATGTGCCTAGCACATATCAAGACATATGAAAACCTTGACTCATTAATAACGTATCAGAAATTTAGAAACTAAAACTTCATCAACCAACATGTAGTTAATATGAAACAATCAAATCACTATCATTAGAACACTGTCCTGAACCCAGAAACATGTATCAACATTCAAAACCAACTGAAACCTCAAAAATTCATGTGTCAGACTATATACGCTACTTCAATGAAGAAAACCTGCGTGTATACACTACTTCCTTCAGCCCATGCTGCGTATACCTCTAAATATTCTAAATCATAAAATCTCTGAATCACAAACTGTACCAACCAGCAATGTACTAAACATCTGCTGTCAACTTACAGAACTTTACACAGGCAGGCAACAGAAAAAACTTCTTCTCACTTATACAATCAATCAAATATCAACCTTCTTATGCATTCAGATTTACATTCAGATCTAAGAAGACTTTATTAACAGACAACAGTAAAATAGCAGCAAAAATAAATCAGCAATACTGATATGATAGATCAGTCATCTTTGAACATCAAGCCTTTCTTTTGTATACACTACTTGAAAGAACAAAACCAATGTGTATACGCTCTTTTGCAAGATGAAACTGCGTATATATCTGCAAATATTGACTCAGAACTTTGCTGCAATTCCAAACTTCAGATAAACCAGATCATGATAGATAATGAATAAAACAAACACAAAACATCAAATCTAGCCTCAACTAATATCATATCATTCAAGAATAAGTCATTTCAGGTCTCATGATCCTAATCCAATTGAACTCAAGGTGCACATAAATATTTCAGATCTAGTCCCAAACATAACCCTGCAACATAAAATATACTTTAGATATAAGTATTCCTTAGAATCTTATTCACTTGCACATCTAGCCTTATGATCCTCTCTTTTTTATATAGCTTTTGTCCTTTCTCAATACCATGGACCGAATCCACTTAGGACCAATACCTTGGATCAAATACCATGGACCGAATACCTTAGAATAAATACCTAGGGTCAATATCATGGTCCAAAGATACCTTGGACCAAATACCTCGGACCAAAACCATGGTTTTCAACATGTACACACTTTACCTTTTGTGGGAGTGCATGTGTACATTATATGCTATTTTTGTTCTTAGTACCTGCGTGTATACGCTACTTGGACTAAGTGAACCTGCATGTATCTCTTAAACTTCTCTTACATCATCTTCTTCCTTCAACTTCTTTATTCTGATCAATAGACCTTAGTTCCATCTTCCTGATCCTCTGTACCACTTCCCTATTGCCTCTGAATATTCTTGTTAACCTCTTATCCAAACTGAGTTGACCTATAGATTTTCCATCAAGGACAATACTTGTATCATAATGCCAACACCTGGCATAATTTCATCACCATGAAAATAACTTGATGTCAACAAGATGTGATAGAGGAAGTGTGACATGGCTCAGATGATGATGTGGCAACACATGAGGGTGATAGGTGGCAAGTGATAATGAAATTTTTGGTTGGCCAAGTAAATTTTTGGTAGGTTACACATGGTAGGTGACCTAGAAACAAATGTTGCAAAAGGACATGTGGAAAGTTTTGAATGCTTACAAAAATTTATGTGGAAAGCAAAATGGCAAGTGATGTGGACATGGTGGGTCCCATATTAGGATATCTGGGTACCACGCACTCAAAATGTAGTTTATTTTTTAAAAGTATAAAGCTAATATCTGGTGTGATGTGACATGCATGAAATTATAGTGATGAGGTGGCATAGGTGCCACATGGTAGGTATATATTGGTCAACGTGGATGAAAGTTGGAAAGTGATGTGACCCTCAACATCTTCGCCATAAAGTCAATTGAGTATGATACTTTGGTCGGTGGCCAAGGTTTGAGAACTAGTGATGAGCTATATGTTAATAGGCCCAAGAAATAAATCATTGTTTGTTTATTGCAATACCACCTGTCGTCCCGTTGATCATTGATAGTTGGAGAAAAAATGGCGTAAACAAAGGGAAATTAATGGCAAATTGGTGGGCCAATGAAGAAATATCTCCTAGTCATGAGGTGTTAAATGATAGCAACTAAGATCTTTGGTCTTGGGACTTTGGTCTCATAACAATGGCACATAATAACACATGGTTATGAGGAAATATGCAAAATAGAAAGTGATAAAGTGCTCTTGTGACATATTATGAATGCTCTAAATTGATAAAGTGATAAAGTTAAATATGAATGCTCTATCATAGATCTTGTGCACATATGAGCAAGCTAAGATCAGATGTAGGTATGAAGGAAAGAAGGTGTGAATGTAAACTAGGGGAGTGAAGGAGTTTTTGAGTCTACACATGCATGCAAAAATGAGTGATTTAATCAAGTGTTAATACCATGGATTTATATCCATGGTAATTGAAAAGGCCAAATATATAAAATAAGAAGAGAACAACAAAATAATGTTAGATGTCTAGATGATAAATTAACACATGAATAACAAAGGGATAGGATGTAAGTGTTGATGTAGTTTGGTAGAGGACTAATGGATTTGAAGCTATTGTATGAGCTGTGACAAACATAAACCAACATGTATGAGTTGCATCAGTATAATAATATGGGATTATGTGTATGAGAGAAGAATCCTACGAATGAAAAAAAGAAGTACTACCAAAGATAAAAATAAGTTGAATTTCTATTTGAGAGATGTTGAGTTTTCTTGCCAAAGTTTGTTTATTTGTGACAAGACCAAAGAGGATGTTTAACCTATCTTGGGATTTTTTTTTATATGTTGGAATAAAGTTTGCATGATGATTCGTTGTTTTTATGACTGTCTATGCATATAATGTTGAGCCTATTGATGAATTTTATTGACATAATATGTTTTCGTCTCCCAAATGAATTAGAATACGAGTATTTTTGCAAAGATCATAGTTGAACAAAGAAATAATCATGGAAGTAGAGGGTCATTATTATTTTAGAGAGACATGAAGCTGCAGGTGTTGTGGGACAATATTGCACAGAGTAAAGTTAAGGATGCAGATTGTTGAAGAAGGACAATTTGTATCAGAACATTGAAGTATTTCCCTTGATGACTAATGGGATCCAATATGAAAATGTAATGAAATGGAGGTATATGGTGTAACTATTGGGTGTTGGTTCCTCCAACATGTTTGTTCTTGAAAATAGATTTAAGAGGTTGGTGCCTCGAGCAGGTTGGTTCTTATACATCAGTGATTATGCTTCCTTCAGGTTAAAGCCTGTAAAGATCAATTGGTGCTTCCTTCAAGTGGGTGCTTTTAAATTGAAGGGATGAGTGTCTCCTTCTAGTTGGAGTCAGAAATTATGATGTAACAGTAAGTGGTAATCTACAACAATATTGAGACTTAATTTTTGTGGTTTTCTCCATTTATGGGTTTCCACATACATCTCTTGTTTCTATGTGTTTTTCACATGGTTGATTTCTAAATGAATTGAAATATTGGATATGGCTAATAATTATTAAAATTAAGCATAATAATTATTCAATCCCCTCCAAGTATTACACATATGTTACCTCTTTCACCTCCATAAGACCCCGTGAGTCTAGCTAGAATAGTATGCTACCAATGCCCTCTATTACATGCCTATTGTTATCACCAAGATCCACATGTACATCTCTATGCTCCTTGGCCATATTGGTGAAGATATCATGAGATCCTTTCATGTTACAATATGCTTCGATGTCCATGAACTACAACCCTCTTATAATGGTGCCAAAAAGACATGATATTAGAGAAAATTCCTTCTTAAATTTTTTAGCCAACTCATCCATCTATGTAGATGCAATTGTTCCTATATTCCACTTTCCTTATTTTTTGGACATTTTCCAACATAATGACCAAACTTGTGACATCCAAAGCACTTGAATTTGATCATGTCTTTCTCCCTTGTGAAGGTGCTCCTCCACACTGATTTTTCTTGGCTCTATGCTTTCCATTCATTTCTTTCCTAGTAAGAGAAAGGTTCTCCTCATATTCGCCTTTGAACTATCCACCAATTATAGTTTCCTCCAAGATATCCTTTTGGGTGAAATTTTCCCAGAATCAGGAAGTTTATCTCTGGCCAGGATACTTGCCACAAATGCGACCCACTGCTTTGTACACCCTTTTAGTGCTACATTGAAAAGATCCACCTCAACCACCTCTTCCTTACAATATAAATTTCATCATGAACCTGCTAAATCATTGTGAAGTATGAGGCCACAATCTCAAATCTATTCATTTTTATGTCATTCAAATTCTCCCTTTGCACCATCTTTCTATCATGGTTGGCACTTCGGTACAACTTAGTCAATGTCGACTACATCTTATAGGGTGAATCTGTATTATTTATGTGAGAAATTATGTCATCCTTCACGTC
This sequence comes from Pinus taeda, assembly GCA_000404065.3. NCBI lineage: Eukaryota > Viridiplantae > Streptophyta > Pinopsida > Pinales > Pinaceae > Pinus > Pinus taeda. The sequence continues at coordinate 23,204 of APFE030826236.1, read as the reverse complement.
ATCCAAAATGATGCTTCTAACTCTTATATATTTCAATATATGTTCAATCTCTTGGGTAGCATCTTGAGGAACCTGAAACACTTGGCTTACAATTTCCCGCAAACCATTTTCCATTAAGACATGGTTATTCACTCTTCAATCGATTGAAGTTTACAAACCCTTCCAAGTTGTTTTCATATCTTAGAATTAATGATTCCATATTAGCAAATCGACTTCAACCACAAAATCCTTGCTGCAAAAAAAAAAAATTTGTTGTCGTAAAACCCTTGTGATATTTGATCTCTTCCACATAGTTCTTATAGATTTTATACCATGTTATTTTTTCATACTATATCTGATTTATTTTACATCAATAGTTTTTTGTTTATCAAGTGGTCTGAGTTCGTTAGATATTACATCAAGCTTGACCTGTGGCTTGATAAATCGTGGTCCAGGGGCATCTTAGCCTCAAAATCACCAGGCGATAGCACCTGGCCTAGGACACACTAGCCCTTAACATGAATAGTATTTTTACCATGGAGTTTCGAACCAATGACCTTCACATCCTAGAGTGACTTAAAAATACACCCCATCACAGTTTATTCTACACCCACTGGGAATTTTACATAAATAATTTATTAAAACCCCCTCAAATATTTCTAAATTTGCTGAAAAATAAATACAGTAGCATATTGAATTAAAAATGCAGTGGAAATAAAATGAATAGGTCAATCACACAACAAAAACAAATTTAAACCCAACATAGTCTCCCTTCATTAATTCTTGGGAAGATTATGGGTTATACCCATAGAGAATACATAGGAAAAACACAATTATTGGGCACCTGGAAACTCAACCCCACTAGGAAAATTATCCTCTAGAAATCGAACCACCGGAAGCAAACCTACCCTGGAGAATTAATTTATCCCAACACCAAATCGACCTCCCTTTATCTGTGTCTCATATAACCCTTGTACACTAAATATTGGCCACTCAATATCATTCTACCTCCTCCACAATTCAACCTTTTTCTTTAACAACTCGACCTTCCTCTTTCCTAAACCCAACCTCCTTGAATTTTTCTCAAAATTCACTGCTACATCTATCCTCACTTTTTTTAAGTCTAGTTGAGCTTCTCACACTAGAGAAAATCACATCCTCCACACTTGTGTTGTTTCTTCACTTCTCCATTAGGCTTATTTATAATTTCATTAAGCCAAAATCCATAACCCTAATCTCTTAAATGATCAATGGCTAGGATTAAATCCAAAGCCTCACTTAAGATCAATGTTTGGGATTATATCTAAGTCACTTAAATAATTTTATTATTTATCCTTATAAATTTGGCCTAATAGTCCACAATAATTAATTAGATTAATTATTGGACTTTCCCTAAGTTAACCTTAGGAAATAAATCATAATATCACTTACTCCACCAAGCAAGAATTTAAAGAGGCAATAAAATATCTTCTACCTGCTAAGAGACCAAGCGAATGAGAAGACCTTTCGAGGCTAAAAATTCAATAAATACTCCATATCACCAGCTTGTTGGAATTTTGATGTACCTAACTTCAACTCAACTAGATATATATTTTGTATCCAATATGGTATTCAGATTCATATGAGAACCCTGTGAATTGCAATAGAAAGTAGGTAAGATAATATTTCGTATTTGTGTGGTACCATTGGTTATGGTTTAATATATAGATCTACAAAGGATTTTAGGTTTATTGGTTATAAATAATTTATATTAGGTAGGTTGCATGGATGACAAGAAATTAACTTCAAATTTTTGTTCAGCATGGGTTCATCAATAGTTTCTTAGAGTATTAAAAAGCAACCTATAGTTTCTGTCCACAACATAACGAAAGTATGAATCAAGAAAGACTAAAACTTGTGAAGAAATATTGTTAAGAAGAATTTTGGGGGATCCACATGAGTAGTAGGAAGAATCCACTCAGTTGATTTGTGACAATAAAAGTTCTATTCAAATGACTAAGAGTCTATTTTTGCACAATAAGGCATAATGATATTTTATATCATTTTGTTCAAGTTTTGGTTCAACAAGGTGATTGAGATAAGGTATTGTAGAAAAAAAGAACATGCTATAGATATCTTCATCAAAGCACTACCAAAGGAAAAGTTTTGCAAATTTAAAGATGAGCTTGAAATTTTTCCAAATAATCATTATAGGGGAGAAATGTTGGAATAATAATACATTTGTAATATTCTAGATTTAATTATTATTGCCTTTGTCATATCTAGAGGGTATAATTTGAGATAGCTAAAATATAGCTCGGAAAGTTATGGAGAGGTTGTTAAGTGATTGTAGGAGATGATTGATTTGAGCGTTATCTCTTGGGGAAAATTTTTGGGGCTAATATTCATAGGTGGGCTAATTTTCCATGTCTTTTTCCAAAATATATTTGCAAATTTCCATTTCTGTTAAAATTGATTTTCTAGAATTTTATAGTATAAAATGATTCTACCTTAAAACTCATCAAAAGTTTATAGATACTATATAAAATCATTATAAATTTGAATATTTTCACAAAAATATTACCAAACATTTTATAGTTTGTATATTAGAGACTAGGAAGATTCGCTAAGTGTAGAAATTATGGTGTAGATTTGCAGCTTCTCATGAAGTTTTAATCAAAATCACAAGACACAAACCTACTCTATTGCTCTACAGAAGTTAATTCAAAATTTAGAATGAAAATCACATACATGCAATAAGAAATAAGTTAATAACCTATGCACACAATATTTTTTGTAGGAAAAACAATCTACTAAAAACCCCAATGTCGTCTAGCATTAATTTTATGAATAGAGATATATTACAATTGCTTTGCTCAATTGAGAAAAACCTACAAGTGAATAACGTATCTCTCTTCTCATTGAGAAAATCTGACTCATACTTAGTCAATTTCTTCCTCTTCTTGAACCCCTATTTCCTTGCGTAATTCCTTAAGAAATTAGGCCCCTATTATTTAGGAATTTCTCCAAAATGGATTGCACAATTCCTAAGGTTGATCATCAAACTGCATGCAAAACCTGTACACTCAAGATTGTTACACTTCCTTGGAATCTCCACCACAGCCAGGTAACTCGAATTATCTGCATGCACTATCTATTTTGGGTTGATTAATCTATTAACTATATGATCACTAAGTTTGAATGAAGTCCCACTACACAACTAAACTTCCACTAGTTCCTCCTTTAGTTGGAACTAGTTTAACTGAAAAGAAAAGAAAAAAAAGCTACAAATTAGCAATCACACATGCTTAACTAAACTCTATCTCCTCCATCTTTAATTTACTGGGTAAACTAGGTGACACAAGCCATGATGTGGAAATTCAAATTTTCTCAATTTAATCAATGCAAAACCAAATTGAGAATTTCTTGTTGCATTTTTCAACACTTCCTCTCAACAATAAATGGATAATAAACCACCCCTATCCTGCACCTGTGGAAATCGAACTTCCCTCTTAAAAAATGCTTTGTCAAAATGTCAACATCTTATTCCATTGTTGGAATGTAGTGTAGCAACATTATATGCCTCTACACATAGTCCCGTAAATGGTGATATCGGATATCTATATGCTTGGATCGATCGTGAAATAAAATATTCTCAGATGGCCTGATGCAACTCTGATTATCACAGTAGACCACAGTTTGATCCATCATCTAACCAAACAATCCAACAAGGATCTTTCTCATCTAGATTTCCTCACATGTTGCTTGACTTGCAGCCATGTCTTACGATTTTTCTAAGCTGAGCGCCAAATATATTTGCTTCCTGCTGTACCTAGAAACAAATATAGACCAAACACTAAAAATTCCACCTAATGTACTCTTTCAGTTTGATGGACTCCCTACCCAATCTGCGTCTATGAAGCCACACAACTTCACTCTCTCTATCCCTTTGTACCATAGTCCAAACTGGGTAGTGCCTTTGAGGTATCGTAAAACATGCTTAGTTACCTTCCAAACTAATTTGGTTGGCCTAACCATAACTTGGATCAACTGGTTGACTACATAGCACATATCTGGTTGTGTTTTCACAAGATACATTAGTGAACCCACTAGCTACCGATAAATGGTAGCATCCACTTCTTCACCTAAAGTGGCATTATCCTTCCTCCAGTTTACCTCTATAGGTGTCCCCATGGGTTTACAGTTCTTTATGTGGAATCTATGTAGTATCTCATTTACATACTTGCCTTGAGAGACAAACAGTTCCCCATCGTCTTGCCATACTTCCATTTCGAAGAAGTAGTGCATAAGACCCATGTCCTCCATTTCAAATTCCCTTACAAGGTCGTCCTTGCAAGATTTGATCAACTACTCATCACCAGTTAAAATCAAATCATCAACATATAAGACGATAATAAGAAATTTACCTTCTATCAAGATATGATAGAGGTTTGCTTCCACTTCACTTTTCGTGAAGTCCAAATCAGTGAGATAATTATCGATATTGGTGTACCAAGCACGAGGTGCTTTTTTGTGATTGTGGAATGCTCACTTGAGTATGTGCACATGAGGCTCTCTATCAAATGTCTCAAAACTTCTGGTTGTTCAATGTACACCTCCTCCTCAATAAATCCATTGAGAAATGTTTTTTTTTACATCCATCTGGTGGATCTTCCACCCCATCTGCACAACCAGTGAAATAATTGATGGAATGGATGAGTACCTTGCTATAGGAGAAAATATCTCCTCATAGAAAATATCTCCTCATCTTAAGAGTACCCTGTGGCTACAAATCTAGCCTTATACTTTTCTATGCTTCCATTTGCTACCTCCTTCACCTTGAAGATCCATCTCAAACCCACTATTGATTTATTTGTTGGTCTTGGGACCACTTCCCAATCAATGTTCTTTACAATGGATTCGTATTCCTCAACCATTGAATCAAAGCATACAATTTTCTCTATTGCTTCCTCAAAAGAGGATGGCTCAATCTCTATAATCTTAGTCAATAGAGCCATGTAGTAAGTGTACCATTCAGGTGACCTTCTCTGCCTATGCAAATTTGAAGGAGCTCCCACATTCTCCCTCACATCCTGCACAAGTATATCAACTTCCCTGGTCCTTTAATTCCTACCTTCTCTGGATGGTTCTTCTTGAGTGGATGTCTCCAATATTTGCTCCTAAATTTGTGGAGATTCCACAAATTTCTAAGGCTCCTCCTTTGGAGCTAAAATCTCCTCTTCTGGTGGGATCTGAAGCTCCCTCTCAAGAGAGAACCACATTGCTTTCTCCTCATCAAAATTTACATCAATTCACACAACTATCATTTTGAGGGATGGCAGGTACACACGGTAGGTAAGTGGAGTTTTTGTGTAACACAAAAATACCCCCAAATCTATTGTCGGTTCAAGCTTCTTCTTAATTCCTTGGAGACATGGCAGTAAACGAAGGCTCCAAAAATCCTAAAGTGGAACACATGCGGATTCCTCCCCAATAAAGCCTCTTCCAATGTAATCATACCAAGAATTCGATGAGGACTCTGGTTTTGAAAGTAGACTGTTGTATTTCATGCCTCAACCCACAAATGCAGAGGTAGGCCTTGGTCATGTAACATAGGTCTCGCGTCTCCTACAAAGCTATGGTTCTTTCTCTCAGCCACCCCATTATGCTGTGGGTTGTGGAGTGTTGTCAACTCTCATTCAATGCCTTCTTTTGCACATACATTTAAAATTTCAAATGAGATATGCTCACCTCCATTATCGCTCCTGAGAGCCTTCACCTTCTTGTCAGTTTATTTCTCAACGAATGCCTTCAATTCTACGAACTTGGAGAATGTATCATCTTTCTTCTGCACGAAGAAGATCAAACACTTCTACGAGAAGTCATCAATAAAAATGAAAAAAATATTTGTGTCTAGAAATGGAGGTTGTTGAGAAAGGTCCATAGAAATCAAGGTGGATCCTTTCTAGGACAACATGTGCTTTGTTGTCTTGATCATGGAATGTGGATTTTGTGTACTTACCTAAGGTACATCCTTTGCATACATCCTTCTACTCAAGTGCTCCTTTGGGGAGGCCAATCGTTATTTGCTGCATAATTTTCAAGGCACCTGTTGTCATTCTGACAAAAAACCCCCAAATTTTTTCCTATAATTGAATTTCTAAGACTACCGTGGATCTTGTGATTGACCTTTTTGTAGTCAATTCTAGCTTTGTTAAGTCTTTGAGCTCACTTTTGGATTGGAAGTGTCAAGGTCACCTGCTCTCACATGCTCAATCTGTAACAAGTGCATGAGCACATTATTTTACACAAGCTTGAACAAGCATAGGACGCTCCATCAAGACTGTGCCAATGTAATTTTCAATCCATGTCGATAGCTAGTGCACACTGACATCGGCAATATCTCACTTCTAGTTGCGTTTGTATCCCTATTTTGGTGAGTTTATCCAACTGTCACTTTTGTGCACTTTTACTATCACAAGTGTTGTTTTTATGTTTATTACTATTGCTTTCACTTAATTTTCCTTTAATTAGTATCATTTTCATGTTATCTTCACCTTGGCATGTGTGGTTTTCACCGTCATTCACATATTGCAAGTGTCATTTGCACTTTTGTTTTCATAGAGCAAGTTTCGTCTTTTGGCGTGGGAGTTTCCACTCATCATGTAAAGTAGAGTTTTGGTTTGTTTAAGGAGTTTTTCTTATCATGTAGGCATGTTTTGTACTCATTCCAAAAATTTCATGCACTATCGCACAAGTGTTTTCATTGTCATCGCAAAGTGTACCTTTAGTGTGACACTTGTCGTAAGTTGTCACAAAGGTTGTCACACTAAAGGAAGTATGTGTTCATGTGTTTTGGATGGTCTATGTTGTGTTGAAAAGTTTCTAAGTTTGTGATCACAGCCAATTCCTATCACTTTTCACATTAGTTTCATTGATCCGGCCTACTTGAACTATGCATTGCACAGTCCCAACCCTCGAGTTGCAGCCTTGCCTCTTAAAACTACACAATTCTTAATTCCTACCTCCCATGTTTGTGCACTATGTAGTTTCAGTGCTCAAACCCAAGCCTTGGCCTCCAAAATTAAGCAATTTAGCCCTCCCCCTGGCCCCAACTATGCACTACGCAATATATGAACTCAAGCTCGAAGCCTGAACTCTTGAATTGCACAAATGCACAATTACGAGACCTACTTTGCCTCCCATAAATGCACAATTGTATGAAACAATGCAAAACCACTCATCTTGTTGGTTACGATTTAGGCTAACCAAGGTTTGATCTATAAAATGCATTAACAAAACCCTCAATCAATGACCCTTTTGGAAATGACCTGTAAGTAGATCACAGTCTCACCCGAAGTGACTATGGGAGGATGAAGAATCAGGTTTTGTAGCCTTGAACGATTATGTGATTTGGTGTTTTATATTATCTTTTATTTTTAACATTCGTAAATCACTTCTTCGCATTCATTTAATCATTTACACATATCATATAAAGCCATAAATCATCATTATACTGAAATAAAGTGTAACTGTAATAAATTGCTACGTTACAACAAATAATAAGTAAATATACACATGAAGACAAAAAATTACCATGGTTCATCCCAATGTGAGGTTACATCCAAAAAAATTGTTGCTAATATAATGATTATTTGTACAACAAACAATTTTTGACCTACGCACTAAGCTACAAGTCATCTATGCATTCAGTTGTAGACTTAGGACTCTGTGCACTCAGCTGCAAAGCCTCAACTTCTTTTCCCAAACAAATCAGAAAAGTTCAACCATAACACAGATCTAGATCAATTCAATGATTATTTTCCTATTATTTGACCCTATATATACTATTACATCAAGGGTGCATCATTACAATACCATATATTCCCTAAAACAGCAGCTAAAACCATTGATCATTTACATTATCAAAAATTAGGCCAAGTTGGGTTGCACCCAACAAGCCCTCAACACTCACATGTGACTCCTCACGAGTCACTCAAATACTTTGCCTCTGATTTTTGTTACAATATTTTTGTATGCCTCATTGAACTTCTGTAGAACCTCTGTGACCTACTTCTCTTCATTGCATGCTTCCTCCAACAACGATTCTATCACATGTTCTGTAGCTTTCTGCACTATTGTTGTCTCCCTCTGTCGAAGATCTTGAAGGTTCTCATATCCTTCCTGGGATAGTTGGAGAGCCTCATCTGTAGAAATTTCACCTGTAGAACAAACCAATATATGCAATGTCTTAAAGCATAATACTTTTTCTACTTCTACAAAACATTAAGCGGAAGCATAATTGAATTCATGAGCAACATCAAGTGGAAACATGCATAACTGTGTTGGAAATAATACTGAGAGGGGGGGGGTGAATCAGTATTATCAAATTCTTTTCAATATGCCTTCATTTATTTATTGATCATTAACTTGTATATAATAATGAGCGTGAAACAAGAAAAGCAGATAGTCACACCAAAGAACACCAGATATAAGGTGGAAACCCAATGTGGGTGAAAACCACCTGCTGCAATATGTCTCTATCTTCTTTCAATTAGAAACTTCTTTTACAATGATTTTGTACTGGTGCAGTCCTTTACCAGTACGCAAGCTACAACCTACAGAGAGCTACAACTCTCTCTCATTTTCCAGTTTCTCCTGGAAGGGAGCTACAACCCCCTTTTTTCTCTTTTGCTTCTTTAAGGACCACGTTTCATTAATTTTCAGACTGGATCCATGAACATCAAATAATCATCAAGTACATGAAAATCACCCAATCTCCTTATACAATAAACCAATGAATCACCCACTCTTCAGAATGTTGTAATCAGAAAAGAATACCAGAACTTTGTTGCAATAGATAAAAGACAATCAACAATTGTTTCAAGATAAGACCGCAACTTCACCAACAGAGGTTTGCATATATCCGCAGCTCTTCTGAGACTGAACTGCGCAGATCCGCACTAATTGTTCTTCTGCTCTGCATACTTTTCTTCAGATCCGCACCTTTACTTCTGACATACTGCGTACACCCGCACTATGCCTTCTTCCCGCCTGCGTACCTCGCACTTTGCCCTTTTCTGTACTGTGTGTGCCCCGCATTGTGCCCTCTCCTGCGCTGTGTACCCCGCACTGAGCCTTTTACTATGCTGCGTACCCCTTCACTGCACCTTATGGATCGCCTGCGGACTTCTGATTAGGGCCAAATTTACAGTCCTCCAATGTGCTAAAGTCAGTCAGATCCACAAATCTGATCAAGCGCCCCAGAGATCACGACTTCATAGATTTACCTTCAAATTTACTTTCATATAGGTCAAGAATTTTACATTAACAACCCAATATTTCAAATCTTAAGATATTCAATTGAAAAGATACTTTAGCCAAGTGATCTCCTTTCCTATTTATAGACAAGCCCTTATTCACACCATGGGACAAAACCATCAATAATAAATACAAGGGATCCAAACCAGGGCTAAAATAGATCCTATACCACGGGCCAAAACCATAGCATTAGAAAAGGCGGGCTAAATACCACGGGCCAAACATAAGAAACCCCACGAGAGCGCGTTTCTCTGCCTTGAAATGAGTGAACTGGGGTACGCACCTTCTGAACGGGTAACCTGCGGGAATGACCGCACCTCCTGGATGGCGAACCTGCGGGTCCGCACCTTTTGAACCATTCACCTGTGAGCCTCTTAATTTTCATCATTTTGAGAGCCTGAACAGACCATTGCCACTTGAGTGAGTTGCCATCAAGTAAAACACCTGTATCATAGAGCCATACCAGAATCATAATGCCAACAATCTCCCCCTTTGGACTTGATGGCAACCTCAAGATCCTCAACGTCAATCTCCCCCTTTGACATCAAGGGCAAAGGGTTATGCTCCCCCTAAGAACATGCTCCCCCTAATTATAAACCAGATCTGCAAAGAAGAATCATAATCCACCAAACATCATAAACGACCATGAAAGAGATAGAGACATATTGCAGCCATGTTTAGATCAGCATCCATGTTCTCCTTCTGTGCTACCATAACTCCAACAATGCATTATATGCTCCCCCTGAATTTGTGCCATTCGATCTTCGACCAATCCATAAACCAGCACATGTACGCATATACCCAGATGAACCTTGTGTACAACCAATACTCAGAAGAGATTTAACAACAAGATGATGCATCAACAACCCCCAGCTTTTTCCTGAGGTATTCAAAAGTGTCCTTGGGCAGTGGTTTGGTGAGTATATCAGCAACTTGTTCCTTAGAAGGAACATACTCCAACTTGACCTTTTGTTCAAGCACTTGTTCTCGGCGAAAATGATACTTGATCGGTATGTGCTTGGTCTTTGAATGCATGACTGGGTTTTTTGAAATGCTGATTGCACTTGTATTATCACATAATATTGAGATAAGTGGTGTACAAGTTGTTAGCGCTTGGAATTCACCTAGGCTGAGATAGACAAACTCTCAAGGCTACATCAAACCATTTCACCTCGTAGCTAGCCCTACGAGGTATGAGAAGGCTCTCTCGGGTCAGATTCGGTAGATCTTTCAATATGATAAGCTGACCAATTAGGATCAAAGATATTAGGCTAGTAAATTGATAAGGGGGGTTGATTTAAAGATTTTTGGGTTTTTGGTGGCAATTGGAGGGAGTGCAATTCAGGGTGCGGGGATTGAGCACAGTTTTTTGCAGGGGGATATTTGGGGCAAGGTAGGAGTGAGCGCTGATGCCTTAATCTGAGATGGATGATCAGGGATGATAGAGAAGGAGCTAAAGAGGGCAAACAACCATTTGAATCCTCTCTAGACAGTAGAAAACATAAAGTTTGAACAAACTAAAAAGCTGAGCATGTCAAAGCATGAATTCAAACTTTACCACTTCATCTGTCCAAATAGAAGCAAAAGAGAGATGTGGAATACATAAACAGACTTACAAGAACATGTAGAGAACACACCATCAACAAAACAATCCACAAGAATCCACAATGATGTCTGCAAAACCCTGGCCTTCCTTTTCTTTAAATTGCAGAGATAGATGTACAATATACAATAAAGCTTTCTCCCACAAGAGTCCAACCATGAAAATGAGAAAGAGAGAGCATAATATAGACCATATAACTCCTTTCCCCACCTCTAGGGGTCGAGCTCAGCTTCCTAGGAGCAGTTTGAACTAATTCTAAATTAAGCACTAGATAATAGGCAGTCCAACAACTTGCCTCTATTACTTAGCTAACTGATTCATGCATTAATTATTCACTTTTTACATCAAGGAAGCTCCTAGAAGGGTAAAGAGAGATAAAATCTATCAAAGTGCCATGAAAATATTACATTTATCCATCATATACAAGTAAAAATGGTAAACCATAGTCAAAACAGTGTTTTTTGACAAAAAAGGTCAATTCTGGCAAAGCTGGCGCACACGGTCGCGCCCCCTGTAGTTTAGGTCGCGCCCCTTTGCTGCAACTTTTGAGTGGGTTCCACTGGTCTAAATCAGGTGCAAGATGGCTCATTGGAAATCTTGGTCTGTCTACTTTCCATCCCAAGTGGAATTTCTGCATTTGGAGTTGTTTTGCCTCCTCAAAAACCATTTCTCCCAAGGTCACTTTCTGCAACTCAAAAAGTGGGCAGAAAGTCATTTTTTTGATGTATTTTGAGCTTTTGGAGGCTCAAATCTCAAAATCAGGCTTCTCCCAAGTATTGGTAATTTGTCTCTTTGCATGCCCTTTCAAAAAATGCCAAGTTTTCAAAATTCCGAGCAGTCCTCCAAAATATTCGCGCTTGGAACGCGGCGCTTGAAATGGCCAAAACCTGTAAATTGCACAAAAAATTCACAAATGACAAAATTTTCTCCAAATTTCTTGAAATTTGGGCTGGGAGTCCCCAATCAAGTACCATGCTCAACCAAAGAGGCTTTGGCCAAAATTTGGAGTGGATCAGGCATTTTCCTTCGTTTTTGTGTTTTGGCCAACCGTCCTTGGAGCACCTTCATTCTCGCCGATATTTTTGACATTTATCTAAAACCATGACACCTGTGAAAAAAGTGAAAGAGATTTTTCTTCCTTGGCATGTTGTGGACAAAAACCTCTCTCAGTTTCCAAAAAACCATCTTTAACTGCTCAGAAACATCATTTGAGTGAAACTTATCCCGATGTGTGGAACAAGGGTTTTGGTCGAAATGAAACGAAATGAAGGGGACACGGGGCTTCTAAATTCTTGGGGAAATTTTTGGGAGTGGGGAGGGATGTTAGGAACCAGGGGAAAGTGGAATCTCAGAGATTGAGTGAGGGGAAGGGATCCAAAAGGGAAAAGCACAGGCCCAACCTAGAAAATTGCCAAGTTGTAGCTAGAAACTAGGGTTTGTGCAAAAATGAGGAATTTGGCGGATCTAAGGGATGGGAAGTGTTTGATAAGGTACATGAAGGATAGGGGAAGGTGTATGAACATCACGAAACAAGTTTTGCCGATGATTTGACCATCCGAGAGAAAATGGCTTCAAAACCCTAGGAGAGGGAAATGACCTTGCCTGGGCACAACTGAAGCATGAATAAGGTATAAAATGACTCATTAGACACTGACATGATAATGAAAACCCTATGAATGATGATAGACTCAGCTGAATAGTGACATAGATTGGCATTTAGGCAACTTTAGAAGGAGTTAAAGCAAACCCTAGACCTAATGCCTAGTGACCAAATTTTGCTTGAAGACTCACTGAAATGACAAAATTTGACCTTGACACATCAAAATCACTTTGTAAGAGCATATTTGATCACTGTAGGAAGGCTGGAAAGACTGACACTAACACAAGTGATTTGAAAATCCTACAAGGTCTGCATCATCCAAAGAAGTTGAGTGGAGCAAGATGCAGGAGCAACATATTCTGCTTCAGCTGTAGACAAGGCAATCGAACTCTATTTCTTGCTGAACCAAGATACTAATCTGGAACCCATAAAGAATGCACCACCACTTGTGCTCTTCCTTGTCTCCACGCTTCCGGCCCAATTTGCATCTATATAAGCATGAAGTGTGAGATCTGTATCTCTAGGATACCATAAGCCATAATTTTGAGTCCCTTGAAGATATTTGAAAATTCTCTTCACTGCCTGAAGATGAGTTTCCTTTGGATCTGCCTGAAATCTTCCAACTATTCCCACTGCATGCATGATGTCTGGTCTGGTACCTGTAAAATAAAGTAGACTTCCAATCATAGATCTGTAGGTTGGTTGATGCACTGCTGCTGATTCGTCATTTTCACTGAGGTTGCATCCTGTTACCATGGGTGTACATATTGGTTTTGCATCTTCCATGCCATGTTTCTTCAAAATCTGCTTGAGATACTT